>AGDA01070685.1:0-13233 GCA_000281935.1 Mengenilla moldrzyki | reverse complement strand
TAAAGGAAAAATTTTTGTAGCTTGAAAAGGTTAACCATTCAGTGCCTCTTATTTTCGTAAAAAAATGATTTATTCCCTGTATTAAATTTTGATAAAAAATAAATTTAATTACTCGTATTAAATTCTAATAATTATATGTAAAATATTTTTTTATAATACATATTAAAACTTTCGTATTAAATCGTTTTATAAAAAATTTCTCTCGGTATACTTTTGTAGCGCTCAGTGTGCAATATAAGAACAAGCGTTATCGTGGAGTATGATTGGTCTTTTTTGTTGATTTTTCGAACGCGAAAATCGAAATTTTTAGTGCATTTTGTCAATTTAATGGCAGTATGTCTTCGTCGAAAGCGATTAATCCGGATTCAGAAAACTTTGCTAGATACCACCAGCTTCAGACCACCAAAGAGTCACCATGATCATTTTACGTGAATTTTTAGCTATGGGTAATGATGAGGAGCTTCATCAATGTCCAACCACTCAACCAATTACTGTAAAAAATACACTTTTCACCTGACAACAGAATCAGATCATTCTTAATCCGCAAAAGATGAATAGATGTCATCCTACAATGACGACTTATTTTATTTTCGCTCAATTCGTGCAGCATCAATTTATTGAGTTTCTTTTATTTTCCAACCTCTTTCAGGTGAATTATCTCGGACTTTTAAATTTGAGACTAGCCGTTCTTCAGCATTCTAATACAAGACACTAAAGTACAAGATGAACGATATCTATCTCACTTTCATTGTTGATTATGTATAGAGATATCACTTTACATTGTCGAATAGTACGTTATTATTTCTTGATACGACTAGGTCTAGTTAAAAAATTAGTTATGTTGCTTAGATGCAACATCGGTTACAAGATGACTCTATTACTAAGACGAAAATAAAAATATTTCTCATACTAAATCGAATCGACGTATCTATGTAGAATACTTTTAGTTCTGTGCGTAAACTTTTCAATTGAGTTTTCTAATGCTCTTTAATTAAAAAAAAAGATCAAATCTCATAAAATTTAAAACAATTTTTTAGAACGTAATAAATAATACTTTATTTGTCAAAACAATACTTTAAAAGATATTTTTTAATACCAGTGGCGTGGCGACGGGCTGCAAGGGGGCACTTTCCTTGGGCGGCACTTTACTAATGAGGGTAAATTTTCTATTCAGTAGTATCTCATAATTGCAATAAGTAACGCTTCTTGTGAAAGAAGCTTTTCTAAATTAAAACTTATTAAGAGTTATTTACTTCAATGCTAAGTATCATTAGGCCAGGGGTGAGTAACCTTTTTAATCAAGAGACCATTTTAAATTTTGAAATTTTTTGGCGGTCCGTACATAAAGTAACACTAATTAATAACTTACAAAGCTTTATTCTTAGTAAACACTAGAATGAATGAACATAAAATTTAGAAAAAATCAAGATTTCATACACTAAATTTAATGCAAAATAAGACAAGAGAATAACAGAAAAACAAATTTACTTAAAATTTTTAATGAAGTATTTATCATTGTTTTTTGGATACAATCTGATCAACATCAGCCGATTGATGAAACAGCTACACGTACGCAGCTTTCTAATCGTGCATCACTCAGTCTTGATTAATTTTTGATTAATTTCATGATTGAAAATAATTGTTTGAATAAAAAGATCCAATGTTACCTTTTTGACAATAATATTGCACTCATGTTTTTCAAGAAAGACAAGAATTTCTAAAATTTCTATTTGAAAGCTAACTGTATGACAGAGATGAACATAAATATGCACAGACGCAGCGCGCTCGAGTTGAAAGCTTAAAAAAGTCATCGAAATGTAACTAGCTCGTCACAAAAATTGTTTCGGTTTAGTATGTACTACCATTTTATTATAGATAATTTTATAACAATATATTGATAGAAGAAAGTTAATAAATAATTTTAATTTTGGAAACCCTTAACGGTCCGCATAAACATGTTTAGCGGGCCACTAGTGGCCCGCAGGCCGCATGTTGCTCACCCCTACATTAAACTTTCTGATTTAAGAACTATAGCAATTGAACATCAAATAATAGACGAGTGTGCAATGGGAACTTATGTAAAAAATTTTGTGGGGAAAAGGCAGAAAGATTAAAATTATAAACTAGAAGTGATCCTAATTATGAAAGCAGTTTCCTTCGTATGGGACGGCTTTTTTAATTTTTCCCTGGGCGGCAAAAACGTACGCTACGCCACTGTTTAGTACGTGTTTTAGCTGTTTAAGAAATGTATTTAATGATGTTTTGGTCTTTAAAAAACCTCTCAGCGTTTAAAAAATAGTATTATTGAAGCTTTTTGCTTACCGAGTACCCGCAGAGCATTTACGTGCCTTTTTAAAAATAATCGTGATTTTAGCATTAAAAAAAGGCGCCAAGAGAGTACTTTTGTCAGTATATTTCGTCACTACCAAAATAAGTAGTGAAATTAAACTTCTCCTTTAAATGGTAAGTTGTATTCAGTTAAAAAATCTATTTCCACATTTCTTTTTCAATATATTTTACTAATTTTTGTGAACTTTTTTGGTGCTAATGAAACGTAATTCGAATACTTCTCAAAAAATGAAACCAATACTTTGAATTTTACATATGGCAGTGATTCTCAACCTGGGCGATTACGCCCATTGGTGGGCGATCGACATATTAATGTGGGCGATTATTTGACTATACGCTTTTGGAGGGTGATAGTCATTTTGCGTGGGTAAAATCATTTTGAATGCCCGCTTGCAGTGATGGCCTGTCAAATCCATATATAAGAAATACCACTGAATTTTTTTTGCGCCTCAGCCGGCATAATGTGCGCATGTATTAGATCCGCTTTGCGTATGTAACGGCTTCAAACATTTAGGCAATTGTTGACTGAGCAAAGAAATTACCTAAATTTTTGCGGACAAGGTGACTTAAGATTATATCTCTCAAAATTAGAACCAAATATTATTAAACTTTGCAAGGATTATCAACCTCAAGGTTCTCATTAAAACTTTAAATTTCATTTAACTTATTATTTATATGTTAGGTTAAAATTAAAGCAAATTATTGTATTACTTTGTGTCTTACTTTTTGTAGGTTATATTAAAATTCTAAATAATAAATGCTATTCTACTGTTGTTCTTTTCAAATTTCTTTGGATATATCTTACTAACGGCTAATTTTAACCAAGCCTACCTTATATTAGAAATTATCATGCAATTTTTATCCTTTAAAATTTATAGGGGACGAATTAAGAAGTGGGCCATACATAGTGGGCATTTGGTCCGAAAAATTTGAGAAACATTGTCATATGATAATCTAAAAGTAATTCTTTTTTACCTACGTTTAAAGATATATTATTACAATGAAAAAAAAGGTATAATTGACAATTTTCATGGTTAATTTTGCCTAACCAATTAAAATTGTAAAATATCTCTAATAAAATAGTTAAGTAACAATTTTTAAAATAGTGCGCTGTCAAATAAAATAATAATTGTTCTGCCGAAAAAAACTTCACCAAAACAAATATTATTAACAAATTTGAAATTGTTATGTTAACAGTTACAAATAGTTAAATCAAAAACTTTATTAGTCCATAGTAGCGATTTAATGGAGTGTAATGGAGTATAATTAAAAATTTTTATTTTTACACAATATATTTTCTTCAGTGTAGAATAAGATGTCGTCTCTTTCACACAAAAACGGCCCAATTTCTCTATCTTATTCTATTAATTTTTGCATTTAAAAAGGAACGACTTTGGCACCAAAGTAACATGAAAAGGGCACAAAAACGTAAGGAAAGTAATGTAAACAGAGAAGAAATTGTTGTACGGATAGGTATTGACGTTAATTTCTTTAATGTCTACAGCACAAAATTTTTGTACAATTTACAGTAATTTAATTTAAAACATACTAAAAATAATTCCGTAAGAGTTAAAGGATATTGCTTTAAGTGAAAATAAATAGAAGTGCCTATGGCGTAAAGGTAACTTACAACCCAAATGATTCGATTAGATAAGTTTACTAAAATACCATTAGTGTTTAAATTTGTGTGAATCACTCACAACAAACAACAAAAATTATTTTTTACTATATAACCTTAAAATAAAATGACTACACGTCCCGATTTTAGCGGGACTGTCCCGTTTTTTGGTCGATTGTCTCACGTCCCGCCAATTTTTAAAAATGTCACGCTTTTTACCCTACGTGTCACAACACATTTATAAACATGTTAATGCTAGACAAAAGTTTTGTAGCAATGTTTAGTAGTACGTTTTATATGTTACAATAATATTAAAAACATGTTATTTAAAATAATATTTTGAAAATTCTTAACATTTGTTTTGTAACATATTGATGTAATATTTTTGTATCATGTTTGTATAACATTATTTTAAAACTATAAAATAGACATTAAAAAAATTAAAATGGAAACAAAGAGTTAAGTATTTTGAATCTAGATTTAGCTATTAAAAATAACATATATTGACATTAAAATTATCAAAAATTTTCAATGCGTCTTTTTAAAACATTTGGTAAACTTTTTTTTAAGCATGATTTGGTATACAGATAGGAAGTCGATAGTCTCGGCGTAATGAGAGTCTCGTCTAGTTTTGTCTCGAAATCAAGATTGGAAACGATATCTCGTTGTTTAAAGCGAGACTGAGAACATGTCTCGTCTCTATTTCAAGACAAAACGAGACGAGGTCTCGATTGTTTCGTTAAAATATTCATTGGTGTTGTCGGTAAAAACTTGCAAGTTTATAAGTTCCAGAATGTTTATCAGACACTATAATTCAAAAAGTGGGGGTGATAATATAAAGTATATAAGCTTTTGAAATTGGTACTGATTACAATTTATCTTTGATTTTAAACCGGTGGGTGAATTTTAAAATATTGCGGATTAAAACGTAAAAATTTGAAATTTTTTTCTTTTTGCTTAAATTTTGTACTAATTTCGTTAAGTTCTCTTTGACTTCAAATCAAGAGGTGAGTTTAAGAGGTTAGAGAGTTGAAAAGTAAAATTAGTTGGTAAATCTTTTTTTTCTAAAAATCTGCACTGATTTTTAATTTTGATTTGCGTTTGACTGTAAATAAAACGATTAAATTTAAAAAGTTGAAGGTGGTAACCATGAAAATTTAATAAAATCGGGGTTCTGTTAAGTGGTTTATGTGTACCAATTATAGAAGACGCTTAAAACCCAAAAGAGTAAAACTTAAGGGTTGAAAGTGAAAATTAAAAAAATAATAATAAACATTTACAAATATATTAAAAAATGTTTATAAAAGTATTTTGCAACATTAGAACAAGATGTCCACAACATCATTCCAACATGAAAAAAACTTTTATATACATGTTTTGGCACACAGCATTTTTTTATTTTAAATGTGCTATAAAAATATATTACCTGCTTATTAAATATTATGATGAATATAAAAATAAATAGTACATACAAGAAAACGTGCAAAGTAAATTAATTACGTAATACACCGATTTAGATTAACTCAGTGATGTTCGATCATTGTCGCTACATCATGGCTTAATACAGATAATTATTTTTAGAATATTAAAAATCGTGTTAAAACAAGATAAATCGTGTAAAAGAGAATTTTTCCTTTTTAACTTGGTCTAAACCAAATTCGTGTAAAAATCGCGTAAAAAAATTACCCGCTTATGAAGCTATACAATAAAATATAATATAATTGTAATTTTCAATTCGTCCTATTTGTCTCGCTTTTCTGAATTAAAATGTGATCACTTTACCTTAAAAGCAAGCCTTTTTTAAACAAAGAATACATATGTCCATCTCCCACCTTTAACTATATTTTTGTCAATAGATTTTTGATTTATGAAAAAAATAACACAACTTTTAATTAAAGATTGAGATAAGTGTATTAAAATTAAAGATTGAGATAAGTGTATTAAAATTAAAGTTATCGTTCATTGTTTATAAATCCTTATAAAACTGTGTTGATACTTTTGAATATTATCAAAATTTGCATAATATTTACAAGCATGGAGTCATAGGGGAATACTTTTGAAGTTATTGAAGTCCAATTATGGGAAAAACTGTTTAAAAAAAGAAGGAAAACGATCTTATTAATTTTGCATGCATTAGGGAAAATTAGGGTGCATTAAATAATACGTTTGGGAATAATGGGATGAAGGATAAAAGGGAAACAAATAATAATAGCAAAGGAAAGTTGTTTAAGTTCATGACAACTTTAATGTGATAAAAATGCAATCTTGAAGAATGGGAAATTGGAAAAAATCGCGACACGCATTTGGGTGGGAGAAGGATTCGCGAAACTGGCCCGAAATTTGCCGACGAGAGCCTTCTGTAGCGCAATTATCGATTCGGGATCGGTTCGAATTTCCTGTCGCGACCTAAACGGGAACATATTCCTGGAATTTTCGCCAGTTTTCGCGAAAACTGAGCCGTGCCAAAGCCCCGGCTCGATGGATCTCTAAGCGCTCAGTGTCGATAGTGGTGTGGGGCCTTTGGTGGCGGTTAAGCGACTTGTGAGACCTCTAGGTCCGTTTAAATGCCTTGTACGCGGTTGTGGAGAGCTCAACGGCTTTGTGATGGCGTTCGGCAATTTATACTAGTGGGGGTGGGTCCAGTTCTGACGTTTGGCGTGTCATTTTTTCGTATCCTAGTCTTTCTAAGTATTTCAGTTGTTTGGCCCGGCACTATGGTCGACTTGGGAGGCTACGTTATTATCCTGGTTGAGACTAAAGATAAGGAGATCAAACTTTACGGTTTGTCTTAGGCTAACTTTTGTATAGTGCAGTTTTAATATTACACAACAAGGTGTTAAACCATCCTCCTTCCTGTTTTAAAGTTTCTGAAAACATAAATTTTACATCAAATTTAAATAAAAAAATCCTTAGGTGCAAAACACGTTTATATATATTTTTTGTTAGAATGATGTTACAAATATATTGATCAACACATTGTTTTTAATGTTTCAAACAATGTTGTTAGCAACAAAACATTTCCATAGAAATTTTTTTATATTAAAAATCTTTTTCAAACATGATTATAAACATTTTTTTACACGTTAAAATGATGTTTCAAATAAATTAATTCATATATTGTAATCAATGTTTCCATATATGTTAGTTTTCTACTTGTAAAACATTTTACAATCATTTTTTTAGCATATTTATAAATGTTTAAAAACATAATTTTTTACTATGCTTATAGTTAAATAGATCTGTTTTTTAGCGGTAAATTTATTTATGCGAATGTTTGATGACATTAAACACATGTTATGAAATAAAGTTGAAAACGTTTCAGAATTCATTTTCAAAATATAATAAAAATACTTTAATAAACGTGTTATGAATCCAATGGTGAAAAAGCTTTAAAACAATGTTATAAAAATGTATTGATAGAACATAAAAATAACATCAGATTTGTGATATAGATCAGAATTGAAACAGTTTTTAAATACTGTTTTTAAGCAATAAAAAATGTAATTTAAAAATATTTAAGCGTAATTGATCAAAATAAATAAGAATTTCCAAGTGTTGTCTCTTGAAAATAATTTAAAACTTTAAAATATATCCAGACGTAATTCAAAAATTGGCCTTTTATCAAAAGTCGGTTGTTTTATACACATCGGTATCCACCCGTACTTTATTTTCCTGCGTTAATTTTCAAAAAATCCTATCTCAAAAGCTACATTTGATAAATGATTTATGCAGCCCTTAAACAAAGCTATATTAAACGTCTAACTCGGAAGCTAAAATCAATTTAACGATTTTTAAAACACAGAACGAAAACTCTTTCAAACAGGTCGAGATAAAAGTCATCATCCACCTTCACTCAGCTTGAAATTTGTTAGGCGAGTGAAAATATGATATAATGAAGTTTTCGGTAAGACTGAAGCAGACTCGAACTATACTTTTGTTCTGTGTACAGAGTATGACGTGTTGCGCACTGTTGCCAGTCGAGAGTTCGAATTACGCTCAAATGTATAGATAAGGGCCTTTTAACTACTATCAAAGTGTTTTTGGAATTGCTAGAGTTAATGGAGGTGAATATTGACGCAAAATGCGTATTTAGTGGCTGAAAAACAGGTTGAGTAAAAAGTGAAAAAATCGGCTTCCCGGTATTTTAACTAATATCAAAGTGTTTTGTGAGCCACTAGAATTGGTGATGTTTCAACAAGAGTTTTGTCTTGTTTTTTCTTGTCTTGTCTTGCAACTCTTGTCAAAAATAGTCATCGCTGTTGCTAAATGAGCTTTTAATTTTGAACAAAACTTAAAATATTCGAAAATTTTCATACTTTTCTTAAAATTAGCACTAATTTCATTAAGTTGTCTTTGATTTTAAACCAAGGGGTGAGTTTAAGGGGACTTGGAGTTAAAAAGCAAAATCATCGAAAAATTCTTTTTTTTGCAAAAATTTATATTGGTTGTAGTAAGTTGTGTTTGGCTTTAAACCAAGGAGTGAGTTTAAGGGGGTTGGATCTTGAAACTACAAATTAGTGAAAAATTATGTTTCTTGCAAAATTCCACTGATTTCATTCGGTTGTTTCTAATTTTTGAGCCAAGGGGTAATTTTAAAGGGGTTGGGATGGTAATTTTGAAAATTTTTTAAATTTTCTTCTTGTAAAACTACATATGTATTTCTAGTAAAAAAAATTATAACTGAGCGTACTTTTAATAAAATTTATTTTTTGATTTATGTGAAAATAAAAAGCAATTAATAGAATAAGAACTATAACTATTTCAACTTTATGCGTAAAAGATTTTAGTAAAATGTTTCTGTCTTTCAAAATTTTCAGCTTCAATCCTTTAAATTCCATCCCTTTGAATTATAAATAATAATCGTTACTGACACATAGGTAGTTTTACAGAAAAAAAATTAATAAAATTCAAAATTTACACCCTAACCCCCTTAAAATCAATTTTCTATCTATATTCTAAATTATGCTTAAAAAAATGTTAAACAAATGTTTTAAAAAGAGACAATGAAATATTTTTTATAAGTTTAATGTCAAAACATATTAATTTAAACAGATTTCAAAACACTTTTTTAACATTATTTTAACACAAAAACATGTTACAAAACATTGTTAGAAAAGTTTTGTGTAACATAAACATGTTTATAAACGTGTTGTGGTACACAGGGAAATGTATTACTGTACTCTAGTTTTGTAATCTAAAACTAAACTGAATATAAAACCTTGATATGCAACAGGGTCACCAGCTGACAAGGATAACCTACAAGTTGGCGACGAGATTCTGGAAGTAAACGGAAAACGACTGAAGAACGCCACACATACCGAAGTTATCAATCATATACATGACGTAAGTGTGTCGAAATTGGACGCAAGTGCATATTAAAACTTAACTATCATTATCGATATGTATATCATCAATATGAAACAATTTTCAACCAGCCATTGTTTCAAACTTGAATAACTAGAACAAAACCTCATGTGAAAATAATAAAACATTAAGTAGGCCTGCGATTGATTTTCCATTGTTTTGAACGACTAGCCGTTACTATAGCACTTGTCTCCACTTTAGTATATGTAAAGGGTGACTTTTTTCTATTCAAACAGTGTATTCGTTCGAAAACAATATGTCTAAGGGTGAGGAAGAAAAGCGAGCTAAAATTAGGTATGTAAAATATGTCAAGTGTCTCTGTTATTTTATTAGCACAGTTTATGGTTTTTGTAATATTCATTTTTTAAATAAAGTTTTATAAGCATATTTTGAAAAGTTTAAACGGTTTCTTAGTTTAAATATTTTCTATTAGTAATTCTAAACTTTTTTTTAGAATTTCAATTTTTGCTAATTTTTATATTTTTGAAATTATCAACACAGAAAACGTAGAGGCTGTGGGGTTAATTTGAAAAAAAGTCCCCAAATATATAAGTTGGTGATTATCACATTTGAAGTAACAGCATCTCATAACTAGTATTAAAAAATGTTGCCATAGATCATTTTTATATTAAGTATTCGGTGTCATCTAATATATTGAAATGCCCCACTTTTCGAAGTGCGGTCGTCACCAAATGTACCAGCGTGAATAGCCCAGACTCTTCAGTGCAGGCTCGGGCATCTAATGCTTTTTCCACCGTTGCTTCACGGCGAACACCATCTCTTGGCCAGAAAACATGTCTCTCTAACGGCTACAAACACGTTTTAATGATTCCTCGCAATGTCGAGAATCCCCAGGGCAAGCATCGGGAACACACCACCCTTGACCATGAGACGCAAAGCAGCAATGTGGCGAAAAAATGGGATGTCCCCTACTCTTTTCCCAAAACATCCCTGAATCCTGTGGGGGAGTATTGGTTGGCTCCCTAAAGAAGATGAAAAAGACAAATGGTGCTAAAGCTACTGTACTACCCTCTATTTGTGGTCGCAACGAGCTACCATGAGGTGCAAAGCAGCCATGAGACCCACCATTATAAACCACCGAAGGCAAACTGCAGGTTAGCCAACCATTTTCGTCCAGCTAATGCTGGACGATCTCTTTTGTAACACAAAATGCATCCTTTCATATCGTTGTAATTGCCGGTTTTCACCATGCGAACTTGTCAAATAAGAAGTCTGTGCCATCTCTTGGCAATAACAATACCTATAGACGTCTCTGGTCGTCTCGATATTAAAAAAAATAATAGAAAACGACAACACTATGAAGTTTTTTAATACCTTAACGTCATCGAATGTTGACTCTAGAGTTCTGTTGCGTCACCAATTAAAGCAACTCAAAATAGAGTCAGCATATCTGTGTTTTCGGTGATATTTTTTAAGTTAATTATAGATTTTAAAAATTTAAATGTAAAAAGTTAAAGAAATTGACAATTAAAAAAATTGGAAACTAAAAAAAATTATAATGAAAACATTTAATTTAAAAAATTGGACAGAATTAAAGAATTTAAAACAAAACTCAAAAAGTTTAAAAAAATTGAAGAATTTTGAAAATTAAATTAACAAAGAATTCATAGTTTAAAATAATAATTAAAAAAACTTTAAAAAATTTGTGCTTTAAAGAAATCAAAATATTAAAGAAATTTAGAAAATTTATAGTTAAAAAATTTAAAATTTTTTAAGAGTTTAAATAATTAAAAATTAAATTGAAAAAGTTTTAAATAGGTCCTTTCTTACTTTTGATTTATTGGTAATTTTTTGCTTAATTAAAATACTTAAACACTCTTAAAGCATAAAAGCTTAGTTTAATCACTGAAATCGGTGACTAAGGCATTGAAAATTAGTAGTTAATCCTTGCTTTTTCACAGACAAGACTCTTTTTGTACAGAACAAAACTGTATTCTCATAGACGCTGAATAACAAGGACGTAAAAAACATGAATCGATAATTGCATTGTTTGCATTGAAGAAAATATAAAATTGTTTCACCTCTAATGCACAAAAGCATTTTCATTTTAAATTTTTGAATTAGTGAAAATAGTGAAATATAAACAGTGAAAATGAATACATGAATGAAGTGTAAATCTGATTCCCGGGATAAATCGAAGTTATCCTTCCATAAGTAAGTTTTGTTTGTAAAATCTTACTTTTTGAAAATATGTTCATTAATAAAAAATTCGTTTCTTAACGGAAATCATAAACCGTTGACAATTTGAATTATGATCAAGCGTACTTGAGGTCGAACAGTTTTATGTTTTCTTTAGTGCAAACAATGCAATGATTGGTCCATGTTTTCTACGTTTATGCTGAATAAGCACAATTACCACTTCTTAAAAACTGGTGTGTTGGTATATTGTGGATAGTTACGTTTTATTTTCTTAAATTACTTTATTTTAAATATTAATTACACATAATTACAAAATAACAAGTTTTTGTAATTTTTACTTTTATTTTAGTTAAACCACAGAAGACACCGATACACCGACTCCATTTGAGTGGTTCTGCGCGGTTCTGGGCAAAATATAGCGCATAAAACGATCACATGTAATTTTATTACTAATGACACCAAAGTTTTGAATAAGGGTACAGTATTTTAGTTCTTAAAAACGTACAGCGAAAATTCCCAAATAAAGCTCTACCTCTTTTACACTCTTTTTTCGCGATTAATACCAACTTAAATTTTTAGAGTTTTTCATTTTCAAAATGGAGTCGGCGTATCAGTATTTTCTGTGGTTAAAAAATTTGAAAAATTAAAAAAATGTCAATGAAACGCCTTTTAAAGAGTAGGGCGTTTTTTAAAAACCAAGACATTTCTTAAAAACCACAATACATTTTAGAGACCAAAACGCGTTTAAAAGAAACAATAAAACATTTTTAAAGAATTCTTTTGGTTTACCGGAATTAAACTAATTAACTAATACAAAAGTGAAAAATTACAAAAACATTTTATATCTATGTAATTAATTTGAAAATAAAATAATTAAAGAAAATAAAATATTATAACTATAATCTTTACACAGTACACTAACACACTTGTTTTTGAATCGTGCAACAGTATTTATTCAGCATTTTTGACGATATATTTTTGATCTGTGAAGACAAAACGTTGCTCTGTGCAAAAAGTATTTTAGAGCACAGAACAAATTTAGCTATTCGTTTGCAAGCGCGCTAGGCGCTTAAAGCATAAAAAAATTGTTAAATGCCCAGCAAACCATATGAGTCTAACTAGTTGCAGAGTCGACTCATTAGGGTGACTGTTTTTTTTAAAGCAATAAAATTCGGAGTCGTCTCAAAGTTGACACAAAAGTGTTCACTTCGACGTATCAAGTTAGACTCAAATACCACAGAACAACTTTAGCTATTCGTTTATATAGAATGAGAACTGACGTTGACTTCGTTTAGCGGCCCCCTTACGGAATTGCAGCATTTTTATTTCTCCGAAAGAGAAAAAAAAATGTTGCTTTCTCTTTCTCGCTTCGCTCTGTATTTATTTCCACTTCGACGGAATCGAACCCACGACACTATTAAACATAACATTCTCATATACGCTGATCTACCAACTAGGATACGGTCGCGCTTTTCAAAATAGGAAATAAAACACATATATATATATATATATATATTTCATTTTAGCATTTAGCGCTCTGCGGAATTGATGCTTTTTTTCAGTGCGCGTATACGTCATGCTTACGTATACGTATACGTATACGTCATTGTAGCAATACGGAAAATATTTCCCCATCTGAGTTCTCATTCTATGTTAGCTGCGCAGCACGCCACGCGTTGTTCTGTGTTTTAGAGCTTGCATGGACGTAGTATGCATGAATTGCTTATCGAATACAAAAAGTT
>AGDA01070683.1:0-10289 GCA_000281935.1 Mengenilla moldrzyki | reverse complement strand
TTGTATTTTAGATGTCGAAAATTAAGCAATATTTAAACCGTGTATTCCACCTTTATGCTATACTGGGTGGTATAAAAATTACAAATTTAAAAAATTATTCTGTTAAAAACCGTCAGTTTTAGTAATAATATTAGGACTAATTATACAGAGTAGTCTTAATACAAATGATGAATTTATAAGTTTTGGTAATGTCTATTAAGGCACAAATACTCAAATTCCATACTATATTTTAACACTATGATTTCCCTAACTTTTTATTATCAAAAATAAGATAGAACACTATAAAAATTTTTAAAGATGGAATTCTTAATAGTTGTTGTTGCCTTTGGTCAATTTTAACGAATATTGGGTGTAAACAACAAACTTAAAGTTTAAAAAACAGCCCCTGCTCTACAATTTTATGATTTTCTATTGGTCCACAAATATTTAAAGTGGAAATGAAAATTTCTTGTATCCTCCAGTTTTTTATTATTGAAAGGTAAAACTGTTTTTTTAAAGTTAAAAAAATATTTGAAAAACTCTATTTGAAATTTGATTTTAAAATTATTAAGAAAATTAAAAAAAAAGTCTTTTGAAGAGTTTATCCAACAATTTTGACAGCTTAATATATAAACCTGCTACTGCTATACTGCTTCTACTGCCTGCGAATCCCCTAATCACCCAGCTTTACGGCTTTTGAAGCAAATTTTTAAGAAAAACCGTCACCACGTTTTATTTATCCTCACAGATCTCAAAAAAAAATAAAATAAGGAAAAAATGATACAGAATAAAGAAAGATAAATCAAAAGTAAATAAATTGCTATCAATTTTCAAGCTAATTATTCAAACCGATCTTGAGCTATGTCAAAATATTTTCAAAAAAACATTTAAAAAACACGTTTAATTTTCTACTACAAATTTAAAGCACTAACTTTGTTATACAATTGCTACATAATTTTGCAACATAAATTCGCGACCGGCGGTTATATGCGATCCAAGTTAAACATTTTTGTGATCTAGTCAATATATCCAATACAAAGATAACTTAAAACAGAAATATGATTTAGAAGCGAAACAAGCATATAAAATTATAATATACTATATTTATAAACTATCAGAACGTAAACAATAATTTAACTTCTATGTACTTATTATAATGTACTATTCAAAATGAAAATTTGTTTCAATGAACAGTTCTTTACCATCCACTTAAAGTTAAGCATTGCTTATTTGGCACAAGTTAGCTTTTGAGTTTGACACCATAGATTACCCAGATTGACAAAGCGTTCCCTTATCCCTTAAAACTTGATGGCGCCACTCTATTTTTTTTCTAAATGGCCGGCGTTACCCTTTAAAATGCTTTTAAAATAAATATTTAGATTTTATTTAAATGAATATTAAAGAAAATTAGAAAAGCAATTGATGAAAAGAATTTTGTACTAAATTTATTTAATTTGCAATTGTCACCGAAAAAATGTTATATAAAACAAATGAGTATTTTTTGACAACTTTGTGAGACGTTTTCTCAAGAGATGCCGCCACTTTTTTTGAATTCTGTAGCAACATAAAAACGAAGAGA
Organism: Mengenilla moldrzyki; assembly: GCA_000281935.1. NCBI lineage: Eukaryota > Metazoa > Arthropoda > Insecta > Strepsiptera > Mengenillidae > Mengenilla > Mengenilla moldrzyki. The sequence goes on along the minus strand of AGDA01070683.1, from coordinate 8,731 downwards.
AATTGGAAAAAAAATTTCCTTTGCCGACCTGGGTAATCTGTATTGATACTCCTAAGTTATATAGTTAAAATTTTGAATATAAAATAATTGAGGAATAATGTTAAAAAAAACTTATGAAACATTAACTTTGTTATATAGTAGTAACATAAATACGCTTTAGAAGATAATTCAATAAAAAAAACTGATTGCAGATTTCCGTGTAAACGTCACTGTAAACTATAAGCATTATGTTTTCCTACAAACACATATGTAATGCCGGTTGCCTGGTAATTTTGCGCAATTACTTTCATCGAAAACTATTTACAACTAAAAGAAACCCACGTACGTGCATACATATGCATGCATGTCGAACTCATTATTCAACTTTAGTACAATTCATTTGTATTTTATTCAGAACGAAATCATTTACATACATACATGTACACCTTAAATGATATTTTCAACTTTAACACAGACGCCATTTTTAACCAATTCCACGGTAAGTACTAAAGTTTATTTAAAAAATAAAATAAAAAAAGTTTTAAAAATTAATTAACTTATTAAAAAAAGGAGAATAGAAAAATCGATTTTTTAATTTGACTAATCGTAATTAATTTGTTAATTGAAACGTACATGATAATTGTAGTGGAAACGTTAAATTAACAGTTTGAAAAGTAGGCTCTTCCTCAATAACTTAAATAATTATTGTATTATTTATTTTTAATTCAAGGTAATTGTTTTTATTAGGAAAACATTCAAATTTCCAAATTGGGATCGAAACTAAATAATTAAAAATAGATACAATTGATTAAGGTTTATCGTTTCGAAAAGTTATAGACGTTTTACAATTTAGAAACTTTCAAAATTCACTATCTTTATATAATCGAATATTTGTCAACTAATCGCTTTTAAATCTGTATAAGTATATGACAATGGGTGCGAGTGTGTGTGCGGCAATAGAAATTATAATAATTAATTTTCCATTAAAAACAGTGACATCATAAATTGAATTTCCACATGTGAAAGTTGGTACGATTGAGGTTAAGGCTTTTCACGTTTTTGGACGGTCGACAGGAAACGCAATAAGGGGAGATTGTACGGTTGTTCTTAATGTGACAGTGAATTAGAGAGAATGAAAAGTAGTTTAATTTTTAAAAAATAATTGATGTATGTAGAGTTCGCGTAAATGGTGAACCTTGTACTTGTTAAAAAACAGTTTGGTTTTTTAGCGTTTTGCTTCGTTGAATAAATAAAAAATATTTCAAAAATCTTCTTGCTTTTTTACTAAACTGTTCACTTTCTTCGCACAGTATATTATAACAAACACTTTACATATATATTTAATACTATATACAGTTATAACATATCAATAAACGTTCTATGCTACACAGGGTAGTGTTTGTGCACTCTGAGTAAAGTTCAAATATAGACAAAATCTTAAAAACAAATATGTTACTTAGGTAAAGAGAGTTAATGAATAAACGCTGATAAAATGTATTTGAATTGAACTTATAACCCATAGTAGGAGTGAGCAAATTTTTAGTCCTTAAGGGCGACTTACTCAGTAAAAAGTAGTTCACGGACAACTATAAGCATGCCATAAACTGTTGTTAGTTTAAAAATGATGTTTTGATTGATTCGCAAATCTGCATTCTAAACATTGAGGTTTAGTTCAAGATCGTACTTGAAACTGTTGTTATATTTTCAAGTACACTTAAATTTTCAAACATAAAATTTAAGTTAATGCAAATTGCTTAATTTGAGCTTGACGGACTACTTTTAAAGCTTTGCGGTCGACGTGTTGGCCACCTCCTGTCCTATAGTAACTATGCTATAGCACTGTTTTATAGCTATAGCTTATTTTAATGTTACTTCTAAAACTTAGTACTGTTTAACAAAATAATAAAGATTATACATTTTTCAAACGTTTACGTAATGTATGTGGTGTAATATTAAACTTTTAATCATTTATTAAATTTTAAAATTGTATGTATATAATACTCATACTTATATAATTAGATATAGGGTTAATAGAATTTTTTTCGATGCTTATAAGGGTTGAGAAATACTTATTTAAATTCATGCTTAATTTGAAAACACATTATAGAATCGTATCTGCTATAACACAAATAGTGTTTATTAATTTCAAAAATGTTGCGCTGTCAAAATCATAGAATAACTTAGAATAAAACCTGGCACTTAAAAATAAGAAAAGCATACTGTTCTTTTTATTCTTCTCTGTCATATGACGTAGATTTGTGCGCGCTCAATTCAAATTGTCACATGAAGAACAGTTCTGTGACCAATAAACCAATAAACCATGGACGAATAAGACATGGACTGATTATTGAATAGGAGTTTCTGTTTTAACACATTGGTACCAGAACTTTAAAAAAGCATGTGCAAAAATAACAGCTTAAACAACCGTTAATAACGAATTAGCAAATATTTCGATTTTTATTTATTTATTTATTTCCCAGAAAGCTCCATAAATGATACAATTTTGCATTATTATTTACAAATAAGATTTGCATTTAAAAACCGTGCAATCGAATTGTACAGAATAAACGATTTGTTGTGAAAAATTTGAAATTTAAATTTTCGAAAAAGAAATACATGCGCGTTTTTAGTTTTAGCCCCTAGATTTTCAGATAGAAATTTTTATTCAGTAATCAATTCATTTCTACTCGTCCATAGAAAAAATTTCTTAAAAAAATACAAAATACGAATTTGTATACGTGCGCAGCAAAATAATTGGCGCATAATTATTAGAACTTTTACTTAAAGGTTGTATGCCTGATTTCCTTCTATAATATTTTATGGTAAAAATCTGCCATTTTAACAGCATCGAACACGTTTTTCTTAAAAAACGTGAAAACTAGATATTGCCATTATATCAGATTCCTCATTAAACTTTGATGTAAAACCAATTTGGTTACAAAATTAAACTGTTGGTTCATACTTTAGAGTGTACAGAAACTGAGAGAAAAACTTAAAAAAATATTTCTTATAATAACGCTTTACATTAAAATCACTTACGCTTAAATTCGCAAACAACGTGAAAATTTTATTTTTTAGAATAGCGTAAAAGTTTCGCATTAACGTATTTCAGTGAACACTGTGTATTTTAGATCTGTATTGATTTTTGCACATGAAATTTATATACACTCCTTGTTATTCTTAGCATTACAGATTAAAATAAATAGTTTTTTCAGTTATTGTGTACTTATTCTGTACTAAATTATTTTTTTTCTGAATTTTGCTGAATAACGAAGTATTAATACATATTAATACAATGAATAGCGAAGTATTAATACATATAATACATAAAACATGATCATTGATTAAGAAAACGTGTAGAGAGGAATTTTCGGATCGGGTCGAACTGCGTTGGCTCGCAACAGTGGTTTTAAATATCTGTGACATTTTTTCTTGATCGTTAAAAACGACATCCAGAGTCCGATTTCTTTAGAATACTTATATTAAATAAATACCTGTAGAATGATAAATTTGGGAATTCGTTTCTCGTGGACTGGCAAGTTATGCATTTCCACACCTTTTATAATGTTTACGTTTAAAATTGATTTAAAAAACTTCAATTTGTAAAAACTTAAAAAAAAACATATTGTCTATGCGCAGTTCAACCCGGTCCGAAAATTACTCTCTACACATTTTCCTATGCAATGATCAGTCCATGTTTTATACGTTCATGTATTAATGTTTAAATTTTAAACGATTTGAGGGCCTGTATTTGTAAGGAGATTAGGAAGTGAAATAAAGCTTGTAAAAACATTAGTGTCTTTTTATACACTTAATTAGAAGTGTTCTCGGGTAGTAAAGGGTTGAGAGTTTCGACCAGCGAATTAAACGACAAGCACAGCGAAACCACGTTGGCGGAACACAGTAAATTTAACAATATTTTTCTGTGTCTAAAATTTAAAGTTGATTTCAAGCTCTGTACAGAAAACTAATTGATTTTCTACGCTTGCGCAGGTGAGCTTTTGGCTTGTATTTCTAGGAGCTTAGTCCAAAAAACTACATTCATTCTAATCTTCAGTGCTTTTATCTTATGGCTTTAACTTTTTGATCAACAAAAAGATATCAATGACTTATCAGTTTTCTAAACATGTGTATATTCGTATGTGACAAAGTGTTAAATAAAAAGTACCAATATATCATCAAAAACACTAATTTTGATATTTTCAATATTAAGTATAATTAAACTGAAGTTTATTTCGGTTAAAACCCCCAGTGTATAATAGAAGTTATTAAAGTCTTAATTTACGCACATTTGACTCAAACTAGAAAAGTTACATTTAGTACCGTTTTATCAGAGTTTAATTTTACATATTAATTTTAAATGCAGATCTGTGGTCTAAATAGTTAAATTTGGAAAATAATTAAGATTTTTTATAAGGAAAATCTTGTCCAGAGCTAAAATTTTATAGGGAAATTAAACATATGCATAGAAATTTTTTAGTTTCTTCTTTAAGCTTAGAAATTGTCAGCATTGTGTAATAGTTTATTGTTAGAATAAGTTTTTGAGTAATCTTTTAAATAATAAAATGAACTTTCACAAATTTCAGTTAATTGCTATTTAGTCAAAACAATCTACGATTTTTATTATGTTAGTATTGAGTATAATTTAGAGATGTTTTTCCTATTGTTAATATTTCAAGGGTACTAAGAAATTGTTTTTTAATTGAATTCGATTGGTGTTCTTATACTTATTGACAGATTTAGCACTCGCAAGTAAACATTCCGATCATTGAATCTGGAATTTCAAAGTTAGATAGAAATTTTGAAATTGGAACGAAACCCTTTGATACAACTTTTGAAATACCTTCTCATGACACATAAGTTTTGTAAAGTTTTTTTTATCTTTAAAAAATTAGGAATTGAGCGATCATTTATCTGATCAGTTTTGAAACAAGAACTTTAAAAATCTTGTCATTATTTTCTAAATTTATTTGCAAAATTGTTGGTAGACTTAATTTTTTTTATCTGAAATTCAAAAGTGTGCAAGCTGTGAACAAGCTACTATACTGTTGAAAAGGATTAAAAACGACACTAGAGTACCAAATATTTAGGTTTTCCAGCAAAGTTCCAGTAATTTTTCCAACATATTTTTTAAACCAAACTCCCGTAAGGTAGATTTACAAAAATACTTTCAAAGAAAGTTAAGGACATGCGCGTTTCAAGTTATGAGTACATAATGTTTAAGTAACTTCAATTTAATGATCAGTCGATATCTTATTTGTCTATAGTCTCTGCGTCGGGGGTGGGCAACACGTCGACCACAAAAGCTTTGAAAGTAGCTTGCTAACCTCAAATTAAGCAAATTATTTTAGCTTAAATTTTATGTTTGAAAATATAATAACACTTTTAAGTATGATCTTGAACTAGATCTCAATGTTTAGGATAGAGATTTGTGAACCAATCAAAACATCTTTTTTAAAGTCGCCTTTAAGAATTAAAAGTTTGGCCATCCCTGCGCTACGCATTCTTATTAACATGAAGATAGTTTTTTACATTAAAACCAAGATGGTGGATAGACACCTGCTTACTAAACGTTACCTATAATTTACATACGTTTCGAAACTTTGTTCTATCCAATGTAGCAACAAATTATCAATATGTTTACAACAATAACAATGCTAAGTGAAAAATAGTTGAGAGTTTAAGCTATCAAAGTCATAGTTTGTAGTTTTGATTTTTTTAACCCAATATTTTTAGGATTAATAATGGAAGAAAAACGTTTAGAAACTTATTATAATTTACTATTAACGATTTTAAAAGTTATGACTCAGTTTTCTATAAAGGTGTTACAAACATGTTTCTTGTATTTTGCCTTTAACAGATTTTATAACAATATTAATTGACTTTTATCAAAAAATGCTTAAAAGAATCTTTTTATAAAAATATTTTAAACATATTATATTTTACAGTGTTGAATGTGTTTAAAAATGTTTAACTGTTTTTAAATATCTTAAAATATTTTTGATTATATTTTAACGTATTTAAATTTGATTTTATTTGTTCTAATATATTCAAATGTGTTTGAATATGTTCATATGTATTTAAATCCGATCAAAAATTCTTGAATATGCTTAAATATGTTTTAATATATTCTAAAGTGTTCCAAAGGATTTTAATATGTTTGTATGTGTTTTAATAATTATAATAATGTTTAAATGTTCTCAAATGTATTTAAATAGGTTTGAATATATTTATATGTTTAAATATATTCAAATATTTTTAAATATATTTAAATATATTTGAATATGCTTAAGTATTTTAAATTTATTGAAATATGTTCATATAGGCTTGAATGTGTTTACTTGTATTAAAATCTATTAAAATATTTTCAAATATGATTAAAAATGTTTGAATGTACTTGAATATGTTTTAATATGTTTGTATATGTTTTAATAAGTAAAACTTTAACTTTTTTAAACTTTTTTTGAATAATTTTAAATAAGTTTGTGTCCATTCAAATATCTTTGTATATATTTGAATGTGTTTAAAGATATATAAGTGAATTTAAATGTTTTTAAATATGTTTAAAATATTTAAGAAATATTTTCAAAGTTGAATATGTTAGAATAAAAGTTTTCTTTTTAAAAAACATTTTTAGAAATAAGCTTTTTAATAGGAATATAACATATTTTTTACAAATATTATTCAATATTTAGATCATTTTTATAAGAAATTATTTTTTATACGTTTTACGATATTATTGAGTTAAATATTGTCACACATATAAACATTTAAGAAATATTAAGTATTAAATATATTATATATGTTTCAGAAACCTCAACAGAGGCTTTCAAAATGTTTTATTTGCAAGTAAAAAGCTATTTGTTAAACTGAGGTGGTCTAAAGACACTAGTTGTTTGTAAATTCCAAAAGATATGCGGAGGACGTATAGTGAACTATAGCCAGCCGCATTTTTTCAATTTTTTCACCTTCTTTTACCTTTTTTAGAATAAAGAAGAAAAAAAATATACATTTTGGTCATCGAAATAAAAGATAACAATTGAAAAGCCGGTTCTACCTGTGCGCCTTTTATTATGCGCTCATTGTTCGCTCCTACGTTCATTGCTTTGCTTGCTCAACGTACACGGTTGCCACAATTTGTAAAAAAAATTAGCGAATTTGAAGCATGTCTTGTTTTTAATAGTCATAGGTGAACATTTTTGTTCCAGTAAATAAAGTCATTGTTACAAATACATGTAAATTTTGACACTGTTTGTAATTCTGAATAATATTATAAGACTATTTTGATAACATGTCATCAGCATATTAAATTTTTAAATATTCGAAACGCATTTGATGAGTTATTTTTATACAGGGGCTTAAAAAAAATTAAAATACAAAACATATTAATAACCTAATATATCTCTTACAGATTAAACTCAACCCCTTCTTTTTACTTAAATCTTAGTGTTTTCGTATTATGTTTTACAACAATAAATATAGGTTGGTAAATTATTGAAATTTCCTACATGTCGAAACAGGTTTTAAAAAGTTTTCTTAGGTTAAAAAAACATGTTAGAAAGCTGTTAAAAAATTTAATAAAACAAATGTCAATTTTCCTTTTTTACTACTCGTGTTTAGCTCAAAAATTTTTATTCTAGATTTTTTTACACTTTTCGATAACATTTTTTAAAATATTTAAAAAAACGTTTAAAACAGATTTAGAATTCCATTCAAAAAAGTATAACTTAAATTTCGTAAATATTCTAAAATTTAAGTTGGTAACATTTGTATTAAATGTCAATTGAGTGCTTGTTTGGTAATTTTGGTAATGGTAAAAATTAGTGTTTTACACAGATTGAATTTATTTAAAAAAGACAACAATTTAAAATAGTAATATAGAAGTTTCGCAATAATGTATTATAATGAATAATATTTAGCTTATATTTGTAATGATTTTCACTAGAAACATAAATATAAGCGACAAAGCACTACAGATAAAAAATTAATTGTTTTCTAGTTATTCTGTATCAGAATGATTTCTAAATTTTCTTTCTGTGTTTAAAATTTACAATTGATTTCAAGCTCTGTGTAGGAAATAATTGATTTCCGGTGCTCATATAGATGAGCTTTCCGCTTATATTTTCAAAAACTCTGTTCGAGAAATTACATTTATGTTAAAATCCTATGATATTTTTCTATGTTAAAAAATACTTTTTTGAATTTCAATTTTAAAAAACTTTAACTCTAAAAAATGTCTACAATGAAAATTATAATCGCCGAAAAGTAAAGTTTAATTTACAAAACAGAAAAACGATAGTTTTATCGAATTACACATTTCAAATTGAGTAATTTTTGAACATTTATTGAAATCATAATGAATTTTTTTATAGTATTAGGTAGTATTAGTTGGATTTAAAAAAATATTATTTAGATTTTCTAAGCGCTTAGTGTTATATGTTTTTACTAACTTCGGTTTCTTTGAATACTTTAGGGGAAATATTTAACTCTAAGCGTACTCACAGTGATTATCTGGACTCTAATTTCTAAAAAACTAAAATTTTAAACAACGTCATTTTGAGGTCAAAATGACGTCACAAAAACTGTTTTTTCGATGTCTTTGTGACGTTTTAAGAAAAATTCGTTCATTTGTTTTTTTTCGATACTAGAAAAATGTCTTTTAGGTGATAAGAATTCTTTAAATGACGTGTTTTAATTTTTTTGCAACTTTGTACAATTTTTTTGCGATATTTTTGCAACTTCTTTGCAACGT
>AGDA01070639.1:0-13806 GCA_000281935.1 Mengenilla moldrzyki | reverse complement strand
AACGAAATAATACGTATTCAGTTGTGTCTCTATACTTTTCTCATTTCTAGATCAGTGCTTCTCAACTTCTTTTGGTTCATGCTTCATCAAAATTCTTCTAAATATTTGATGACCCACCTTTAAAAAAACTTAAAATTCTAAAGTTTAGCCCTGCAAGACCAAATTATTAATCACTTTGTTTCGTATGTATATTAAAACCGAAAATTTTTAAGAAAAAACTCAGTTAAGCTTGATGATTGCTACAAAGATCAAATGACCACCTAAAACTATCATGACCCACCTGATAAATATTCGTGTTCTATCGGTGGTAAGTGCGCCCCACATGGAGAAGCACTGCTCTAGATAAAGTTTAAAATTTTAAACATCCCGCCGAGAAGAATAGTTGGAAAAACTTAAAAAAAATTATATTTTCAAATTTATCGAATCTTAATTTTTGCATAAAAACTGATCTGAACCGGAACGTAATCGATTCAGTTTGACTCAAAATTTTTATTTATTTCGATTTCGGTTAGGTTCAAATTCTTTTTGGTTCGGTTTCGATTCGGTTCAGAACTCTGTTAATACTGTAATTCAAAAATGATCTTAAATATTCAATACATTAGCAGATAACTTCAGTTTAACTTTCCTTTACAGCTATTTATTACATTTGTTCTTAATAAAACAAAAAGCATATCGTGTTAAAATTAGTAGTGAAGTTTAGAATTATTGTTTTTCGAGCTGTATTTTTGCGTGTAATTTTATTATGTCATTTCCATTAAAGTTTTTTTTTATACACCATTAATATCCATATTAATTACGACTTTATTTTAACAAAAATTAGAAGAACTTTTGATTTTAATTGAATAAGTTTTAATGGATGTTATTGCTCCGTTTATCGACTGGGGTTCAACTTGTTTTTTCCTGCGAAGATAATTTTCTAATCTAAATTACAATTGTACAACATTTAGGCTTTTGCAACAAACAGAAAGCAGACTAAATTGTCTAGAAAAATCGATCTAGATTTTCACGTACGTGTATAAAAAAGCGATTTTTTTAATTTATTAATAAATATTCATGAAACCAGATTTTCATTCATCTAAAAGGGGGAAATGAACGAAATTTTGAACATAACGCACTTTTTTGACTCTATTGTTCTATTTCTTCAAAAAAGTGGGTAATTAAGATATCATAAAGTTAATGTGACTTCTTCGTGAAAAAATCGTCGATTTTTTATTAAACTAAAAAAAGTTTTCGTAGCCATTAGCATAATGATCGCCCTGCTTAAATATGATTAATTAAATTGCCAAAGCATTGAAACGTTTTCATGAAATTTTCGTCTGTTAAATCGATCAATCATGTTCAGTTTTTGAAAACTTATCGACTAAGGGTTCATTAATTTTTCTAATTTTATCTCATTTCCAATTACAGTTCGATTCACCTGCTTATGATTTTTTATTTTTTTATATAATGTAAAATTTTTAAAAAATTATCGTTAAAAAATCAAAAATTTTGGATAAAAGATACACATTCATTGAACAAAAAACTTGTTTGGAACACTAGTAATCTGGATTAATTTCAATATTTTAAAATGTTGCAGCATGTTTACTTTATTTAATTAAACATAGATATGTTTGATTTGTTCACTGAAATATGATGTTTTCAATTCAATTTAACGTTTTTTATGAAATACTTGAACCAAAATATTAAATTTTACAATATAAATGAAAAGTTAGCATTATACTTGATTCTGATAGTTAAAAATGAAAATAATTATTTCTACATAGGTAAAAAATTCATACTTAATATTTAGTATAAATTTACTTGGCACGAGTAACAAATTTACTAAAAAGCTATAAAAGGTATACTTTGTTTTTACAAGTTTAGCGAAGCAAAATAGCCAGGACACAACACAAATTATTAAGTTTATGTCTTATAAAATCAAATATAACTTTTACTAGTCGAAATTTTTAGTAGAAATTTTAATGAGTGTAACTATTGTGACACAATAAGAAATCATTGTGATATTACAATGAGGTTAATATATGAAATAAGTTTTAACTAATCATCATATTTACTCATATTAAGCATATATTTCTTGTAATAATATTACTTAACCCTTTACAAAGTGTTACATAGGGTCCAGCAAAAACCAGGAAATACGCTTCATTTTTAAAGAGTAAATAAGTACTCTTTGCGATTATTATTTTCTAACTCTCATTTTTAAAATGGTGTTGTACTCAACAGAGCAGTAAATTTTTCTCATGTTAACGGTTGCCAAATTGGGCGAAAACTGGACTGGTATGCAATGCTTATTAGTGAAGTAGCCAAAAAAATGGGCAAATGTTTTGTGCTTTTCCTTGATCCCCACTCTGTTGACTAAACAGAAACTTTTTTACTCAGTTTGTGGTCCAAATTCAACGAAACGGAATTTTATTGCCAATAACAGAGTAGCAATGGCGACAAAAAACAAACTGTTGACACTGAAAAATTCTTTAAATAAAATCTCAATGATATTGTTGGCAAGGCCTATATCAAGTTGGGTATAACCAAATCAACTCTATATTGAATAATGAAGGAAATAAAATTCTTTGAATATCAAATAGAGTAAGCTTCACTGTTATTTCATAGTGACAATTACTGCAAGCGTTTAAAAACTCCTCGTTGTGATGTAGTGATTTCATTGTGATAACTTGAAGATAAATAGTTGACTGAATATGAGGAAACCAAATAATATTTTGAAATAGTAAGGTCATAAGCAAAACTTGTAAAGTTTTTTATGTTTAACAGGTTAGGACTTTGGAGCTTAATTTATATACATTTTACACAGCTAACTAAAAGTCACGATTAGCATGAATTGCAGACATGTATTTTTAAAAAATTCTTACAGTAATATTTCAAGATATACAAAGATGAATTTAAAAACATGTTTTTTGTAACAAGTAAATTTGTTTCCAAAATTTTTCAAAAAACTTTATATTAACAGCACTTGTTTTAATTTATGAAAATTTTTCTTAAAATAAAATTATCATATAAATAAAAAATACCTACATAGTTGATAACACATAGAGAGCTTTGCTTTTGAATGCAACTTTATACAGTTTTATTTAAATTACAAGCAAGTAGAACTCACTTCAAAGTAAATATTTGAAAAAATATTGCAATTCTGGATAAAAATTTACAGTTTAAAAAAAGAAAACCTTTAAAAAAAGAACTTGCAAGAAACACCCCTAAATAAATTATAAACGTTTTAAATAAATTATTTTTTTCGCTCTTGCGAAACAAAAATGATCTTTTTAATAAACGTTTTTTTATTGTTATCATTTTTTATATGCAAATCTTTTGATTTACTTCCGAAATAATAATCTTTAATTATCAATTTAGTTTTATTTTTGCTTTGAATCTAAAGCTTGGAATAATATACCACCGTTAACGCTATGATATTTTGTTTATATTAAAATTTTAAATATTAATAAAAATAACAATTTAATATTTTACTTAAAGTAATTTACCAACATGGATAACGCTGAACTTTTTTTATCTGCATTGTAAATAAATTATCATAAAAGTCACCAAAAGTACACTTTATTTAATTAGTAACAGAAATGAATTGTAGTGATTTTAATTACTCTATTAATTAAACTCTTAATATTAATATTATGTTTATTTTTTATAAAGTTATATCTAAAAATTGAGTAGAATAAAACATTAGTTCGTCTTCGAGTTTAATAAAACCACGAATAGATTTTTGCGTTCATGTTCAGAAATTATTTAAAGATTAAAATAATACATAGTCAATTTTTAATAGAATATTATTTAACTGATTTTTTTACTTATATGTATATAGAGAAAAAAATTTACTAGAATTTTCACATAAGTAAAAAAAGTTATAAAACATGTTTTCATTAGCTAAATTTTAGAAACAAAAAAAAATTAGAAGTTGTAAGAATTTGTTTCTTAATCGACTGATCATACAGTTGAATTCTCTTGAATTAAAATTTTGGAAACTTATATGTTACTTCAATTGAAAAGTCGCAAGTCTCTCCTTATACGTCATGTAATAAGTACAAAATTTAAGTAAATTTTCCTAATAAGTATAGGAATCTTTATTTCAATTGACTTGTGACATTCTTATAAAGTTTAAAAAATTTGGTAAAAAATTTAAAAGTGACATTCTGAATGCAACGTGAAAATTCGAGTAGAATTAGAAATGTGCACAGGTGGCGGCCATTTTGAAATCAAGATCACGGATATCCACCATCTTGTTCTTATAACGTAACACCAAATCCTACTTCATGTCCGCCATCATTTCAAAGTTTGCTCCAATAATTTAAATTTTGATTTAAATAGCGCAATTAACGACTTCAAATAGGAGAATGGGAAAGAAATTTTCTTTTTTTAATGTGCGGAGGGGTGGGGGATAGCATAGCCTCCTTCTACCCTTCCTGCTTTTTTATTTTTAACCACTATTTTTTCACCTAATTTTGTAGCAAAAAAAAATGAAACTTCCATGCCCCCAACTCCCACGTTTCTGACTCTAATTACAAATCACTTTCACTGCTGTCTGCCGTTTTCACTGACTAAGTTCAATTCTGATCTGTGAAATACAGTTTTAGTCTCTGTTACACGCGCAGAATATTTTTTCGCTATTTTAAGGTGAAAAATTAGGGCTTAAATTCAACCTAGATGGAAAAAGACTTTGTAATGAAGTATGAGTGAAGTATCAGCATTACAACGACATACCTATTAGCCATTTATGTATTTTTAAAATATATCTGAATAGTGCACAATTTATACTTAAACTAAGTATATATATCCACATCCAATATATGTACAAAATCTAGAATAAATGTACATATCAAGAGTGAGCGCACATGATACTATTGGGAGCCACATTTCATTTCTTAATTTATTATGGGAGTCGCAAAACTACCTGAAAGGTGTAAATAAATAAATAATATTCACTATTTATTTGTATTTCTTTAGATTTTTCTAAGTGATTGATTCTTTCTATTTATACTGAGTATCTCACAGATATTTTTCATACTTAAAATTAAACGTAGATATTTCAAATTCTATAATTAAAAAAAAATTAAAATCATTCAATAAATTTTAGAAAATTACATTTTCACTCGGATTCGCTTGTTCTTGTCAGTTAGAGTTGGAGAGCTACAGTTTAGGTAGTAAAGAGCCACATGTGGTTCTAAAAGCCACAGTTGCCCACCTCTGATATGTATTCATATTTGTCGAAAGCAAAAATACTTCATATAAATGGATCTTAGAAGTTAAACCGTGTAGAAAAATTGTATTACTGCAAGCAAAAACACGCGAAAAGATTATTAAAAATTGCAATTTTCCAGCTATTATTTGTTGCGAAATATATATTTTTTTTGATTTCGCAACAATAAATTATATTTCACACCTTCGTCACGATTTCAGCATTATCGCAAATAAAACAACATTCATTTATACTTAAGATAAAAAATAATATATGAGTGGTAATTTGTTTTAAATAGTAATAAGCAAAATTGATTACTGTTCAGTTTGAAGTTTTTGCGCGAAAAAGAAAAGTTTTAAAAGACGTAACGATTTATTTTATTTTCCATTGCGACTGCAAAAAAAAAGAAACTGAAAAGGAAAAGTTCGCTTAAGAGATTTATTTCTCACAAAACTTATCATTTTCTTTTTTTTAAAGCAAGAATTTTACATTACGATGTTACTTTTCTTCTGAATTCGCTAAATAATGCAAACGTACTTCATTTACAGTAAAAAAGTCGAGAAAATTAATAAAAAATAACAATGCGATTAATATGTACTGTACTGTGTACAAAGTGACATTCCTTTGCACTTTTTAATTATTCAATCTTAATTAAAAATCTTGTTAGTTAATCTTAAGGTACTTGTCATTTATTTCACAGCTTTATTAAGACTGTCCTTTTTACTTTTCTCGAGATGAAGAAGGACATTGTGACAAAATAAAGCTCTATTTACACATTTAATATCTTTTTTTTTCTTTAAATTAGTGAAAAACTTTAAAAAAAATCATATTTCGTAATTATAAATAAATGTTAATTCACACATATTTTTAATTGTAAACTCACACAGAAAGAAAAGTATAAAATTGAAAAAATAAATCCAAAATGGTGTTGAGGTAAGCGCTTTTTTTTAAATAAAAAGGGTTAAGTTTTTCCTAAGTGGGAAAATTTTGTATATCCTAAGTCTAGCAAAACGCTCCGCTAAAATTAAAAATAAGTTGTTACCCAAAGAGCATATTTTTTATTAATTTTTCTAAAATAAAGCTAAAATTTAACTTTTAAAAACTTTAAGATCTTTAAGACTAAAATTTTTAAAAATTATTTTTTAGCTAAACTCTTGCTTTTTTTAAACTTTTAATGAGAGCTGATTTTATAATTTTCCAAGAAAGTTTTTTTCTAGAAAAAATATAAATAACATCTAAAAGGAGGCTTAAAATACATCTTAAAAATATCTAAAACATCCAAAAAGCATCTAAGAAATCAAAATTCGCCTAAAAAGAATCTATAAGCACCTGATATTTTTCTATAATAAAACTAAAATTAACCTTAAACTCAACTTATCATTTGCAAACCTTTCTCATAATTAGCTTCAATTTGCTAAAATTTTACTAAATTAGTCTCAAAATGCCTATACTAATTATTGAGATCCTGTCTAATTTCTTTTATTGTATATATTTTTTTGAGCTGTTCTATGAGGAAACTCGTACAGAGTCGAGTGAGAGATTGACGAAAAAAATTTTTGTCGAGTGTACGAGTTTCTGAAATAAAACCAAACTTGTGTTATTTTGAGTATAATTTATCATTGTAATAAACACTAATAACATAAAATTAGAAAACTGTCAGAAAAATTTAGTCACTTTTTACTCAATTTTAGCACAATTGTGTTCTACGGGTAATAATTAGAGTATCACTATGTGATATGAAAAGTTTTAAATCAGTTTTTATATAAAATATAGTGGGTTCACCAAAAAGTATAAAAAAGGTATAAAAAACTCAAAATTTTAAACCTAAGTTGAAAAAACTACGTTTTTTGTAAAATTTTGAAGCGTAACAATTTTTAAGGTTATTTTTCGAAAAAAGGAGTTAAATATATATTTGCAGCCCCCTTGTAGGTCCCACAAGTGCGTTATCTTACCAATATAGTATAGAATATTCTATTTAAAGGTAATTGTAACCGAACTTTGGGTATTTTTAAAGACATCAGGATTTAACAATTTGATATGTTTTTCTATAAGAATATAATCTTGTTTCAATCAGTGGAACATCTTGTATCTAAAATAAGTTTACATTTGATCTTAAGTCGTCTAAATAATGTCCCTTTTTATATTCCAAGTATGAAAAGTTCCAGACTGATTTAGATGTGACATTGTCATGTAAGAAAAGTATACTTTTTATACATCTTTTTAATTTTTAGTTACCAAATAGATAAAATTTAGATCTTTTTTAGCTAAAAAAAAGTCGTGAAATAGTTGTAGCTGTTTAGAGTCAAGTTTAAGTAAACTTTAAATACTTATTATGATTTAATGACTAAAAGACACAATATAGATGCATTTTAGACATTTTAAAAAAAATTTCTACGAAACAAAAATTACAAATTGCTTCTTAATAATTGTTTATTCAGTCTATAAAAATGTTCTTTAAAACTTTAAAACACGTTTCACTAACATATTTTTTTTTACATTATGTAAAAATTTCATTTTAGCTTTACTAACATTTTATGAGAATTTTGCAAGCTTTATTACTTATTTATATAGTTCATGAAAAGAGTATAACTAAAAGAATGAAAATATTGTGTACTGAACAAACTTTTATGTGAAATATGCACATTAATAAGACTCATATTTTTGAAAATTAAATACAGCTGGTGTCTGTTTAAATCGTGACTGAGGACTAGTTGTTTTTGGCGATAAAGTTTTTGTGACAAATGTATGATGATAAACTAAAAATTTTCGCTATAAAATCTAATATTTATATATATGCTGTTCAAAAGTTTTATTATTGAAACTATAATTTTAGGTAACTTTTAAGCAGTATATTTCTTGTTTTTCCCTTTTCGTAGAAAATTACACGGGTTTATTTCCGTTTTTAGCAATTTCGTTTTTCGATTACAACGTCTGATAGCTCAGAAAAGCAAGCATAATTTGTCATATATACTTTGTATATGACTTGACAATTTAACCCAAATTTTATCAAGATGCTGCTTATCTTCTTAATTGTCAACATTTATTTTTATTTTCTATAGATTACCTTTCTGACAGCATAAAAAAGAATTACGTCCGGAATTAAAAAATGTTTCAAAATAATACTTTGTTGAACTTCATACAATGTAAGGGTAAGTTTAAATTAGACTTAAAAATTGTAAACTCAAAACTCTTAAGCGTGCAAGAATTTCTGAATTTTGAGACTAGAATAATTAAGGTTTTCATTGAGCCAAAATTATACACTGTGTAGTGTGATTACAAATTTTACCTTTATGTCTTAAAATATAGAAATTAAGTAGCTAAATTATATACTTTTGTAGCAAAATAAAACTAATTCAAATAAAAACGAATTGTAAAAATTTTAAGTTTTTATATTCCGAAAATGGCCGTACATAGTGCAATAAGTACACTTAAAACTCTTATTCTGTAATCTTCAAACATTGCTATAGCTAATTTTGATTGCTAGTTTTCTGTCACAAATTCAAAAATAATTTTTGCTAGCATGAACTCTATTTGAGTCTTTCCAATTATAATTTAAAATCGAGACCTCTATGTTGTTAAAGATCACTTTTCAATGACCACCTTTTAAAAAAAATCCAGGTGCAGATATACACAATATAAAAGATTACTATAAGCTGAAATTTATTTTAATCTAATTATACTGAAAAAAAAAATTATTACTGTTTATAAAAAAAACACTAACTTTTCTAGTATAATTTATGAAAAATCTTGTACTTAATAATGAAAAAACTAATTGTTCAGAAGAACACTCACTTGTACTTCTTAGACTACGATCGAAAGATCGCAATTGGTTCGTAGAAACTAAACGTGTAAGTCTCGTCAAAGAGAATAAAATCGCGAAAAAATTTCTAACACGAGGTTTTTTCATTTCGTTACTCTCGCCATCTTCTTATACACAGATAAAAAAAAAGGAAATTATACAGAATAGGAACAAATAAGACTATTGAATAGAAATGGCCTAATGACTAATAGTATATACAAAAAATTTATGAAGTTCATCACAATATGTAATAAACTTTACTACAATTGTTATTAAATAATTATTAAAAAATTAATATTTAATACCAATTGTCTGAAATCAATTTTTATAAATTATTTGTAAAAGAACCTATTTGTTTATTTGCATATCTATCTAATCTTGACGTAATAGTTAATTTTCAAAATTCATCTAGACTTTTTACACAGGCCGTTGTACGTTAAACTTGCACAACTAATAAAGCACAGACTAAAAATGGAGCCCAACGTGAAAATAACAGTATCTAAAAATAGAATATTATGACGTCGGTATTTAAAAATTTGAAATAAACCGACCAATAAAGTTTTGAATTAAAAATCAATTGAAATTTTCTTAAAAACTATCCATAGTAAAAATAAAAACGAAAAAATAAGAATAAAAAATTACTATTTTTTGTACTATGCGTAATATATAAAAGGCATAAAAAAACTAATCTCAAAATCACGAAAAACTGTTTGCTTTTACAATTATATTAATAATAAGATAACATTAATTTTATTATATATTCACAATTTTAAAACCGCACATTAGTACTTAAATATACAACTGGTAAAACTGCTACTTAAACAACACCCCTTAATAAGAGATATTTGATATCAACTGTTAACTTTTTACAAAGGTTATTAGAAAATATTGTATTTGCTATCAAAGTATTATAAAACTTTTTTATTTATTGTTATCAAAAAGGTAATAAACTCTATTAGATAACTTTATCAAAAATATTTTTGTTGAAAAAAAAAAATAAATTTTACAACAAAAATTATTAATTTTCATTAATATTGTTGTACTAAACATGTTTACTAACTTTTTTCCTAAGTGTTTAATTTTTAGATGATTAATATGGATGCTTTCGGAATATACTTAAGAAAGGGTTTGTTTAATAAAATCTAACACACTACACTCTTACTCAGGGTATATGTTTGAAAATGTTTTATACATTTTATATAAAATAATATCAATAAAGAAAATATGATTGTTTTTATAAAAATATTAAATTAAAAAATAATATTAAAATGAATTTTTTTATTTTGTAGCTAATAAACTTTTTCATTAATGCTAATTTTATAATTTTTTTTATTAAATTTATAAAACTAGTTACTATAGAAATTGTTTATTAACTTTTCATTAAACATTTTTAAAAAAATATATCTAAAATTAATCTATATTGTGTCTCTTGGTCATAAACTCATATTAAGTGTCTAAAGTGTATCTTAAATTTGACCCAGAATAGTTACGACTATTTTAGGATCTCTTTTTTACTAAAAAATATTTAAATCTTATCTATTAGGTAACTTAAAGTAAAAATTTACTTAAAAAAGATGTTTTTGTTACATGACTAAATCTAATCTAAGTTAGTCTCAAAATTCTTATGCTTGAAATATAAGGATATCTTTTAAATGACTTAGGATCAAATTTAGTCTTATTTTAGACATAAAATGTATTCCGGGTTGCATTATATTAATAATTTCTCATAACAGGGTTAATAAATTTTTTTGGTTGAAAATTTCAATTTTTTTTTTCAGTATAATCAAATGATTTTGATCTTATTTCCTGTATAATTGAACATTAGTTACATTTAGAACTTTTAAAATTTAAATTTACTTTTAAAACGATGATTTTTTCATCCATATTTTAATAAATTTCTAGTTTCGATTAACATTTTACGCCTTAGTCAAAATCAATGTAGGAAATTTTCAAATTCGAAAAATTCGAAAATAATTTTACTTAAAATAACAATGTGTTAAATTTATTTAATTCATATAAAAGTCACTTTTATTTGTCTACACTGATGTTAATCGAATTTTATTTTTCTTACAATACACATTTTACTCATTTATTTTTAGGCTCTAAAAGTACCTTTTTCCAAATCTGTTTTCGCTACTCTTGTATGCTTTTCTCATTTCTTGTTTACATTACGTTGATAAGTTTTATTCCTTTCATTAAAGTCAATCGTTGAGAAAACCCATTTAGCGAATTTCGAGTTTTCATTACGTATAACAATAGGAAAATTATTAATTTTCACTTTATATAACTCAAAATATACGAAATATAAAATAACATTTTTTGAAACTTATAAAAAACTTAATCAAACACTAAAGTTTCGTTCTTTTCAACGTCAAATTCGAAAAAAGAACTTAGACACATCGTAATAAAAAATTTAATTACTCTTAATACATTTTTTTTATTTCCCACCGATTGAAAAATTTAAAAAATTTTCACGTTTATTATTTGTTATCAAACGATAAAAAACTCTAACGATTTTTTTATGTTAATTAAAATAAAAAGAATAATAAAATTTCGAATTTCAAAGCAAAGTTGTTTTTATGAAGATGACATAAAATTACCAATTAATTAAAAGAGGGTTTTTGAAAATCAGTATGTTGGTGGCTTTTTGCAAAATTAATTCTGTAAACGAGCTTTTAAACATTAGAGTTTACTTTTTTAACTGAATACTTTCAAAGTTCGCGCTTTATTTCCCATTTAAGCTTTAAGCAAAGCTTCAATTTCAGAAAAAAACACTAAGTGTGAAATATTTGCATAAAACAACACAAAGTATTTTAAGTCTCAATTTTTTGTTTGGTTAAAAAAAAAACCTTTTAAAAATACCCACTTACCATTCATGGAAATTGCAAACATTATGAAGCGATAAATAATAATATTCAAATTAAACATATTGTACTACAGTTTGCAAACAGTAGAAAATTTAAAACGTTTTTTATTTATTTTACGAGTTTTTTTTTAAAATAAATTTTGTTATTAAATTTTTTACGAATTTTCTTTTTCAAAGATGCAAAAGATATCCTGTTTTAGATAAAACTGAAATTTTTCATTGTATTTTCGCGATTTTAAGCTGAACAAAATTTCTTTTGTGCGCAACAATTTTCCAAAACTTTATTCAATTTTTTATTCATTTTCCCCTTATTATTTCTTTTTATTTCAAATAAAAATGTGTAATCATTAATTATCAAATAATTAATTAATTAATTTAAAATTTCGCCATTTTTAGACAACAACGTGCGAAGATTCCCTAAGATAAATATTACCAAGTTTATTTACAGTTTCGAACGGGTTAAACTCTCTGTTCTTTTAATAAATAATTTTTTATTGCCAATTATTATTCGTTACATTAACTACACTTATGACATTTTCATTATGGAACTTATGATAAAGGAGATAAGTTTTTCCCCAAAGAAATTCATCAATAAAACTGGGAAAGTGTTTTTTGGTAACAAAACAAAAAGAGCGAAGAATAATGGATTTTTTTTTTAATTTATCACGTTATAAGATTCATTAATTTTTTATGCATATTGGGCTTTTTGTAAGCTCTTTTATATAAATATGATTATTTTTCAAGCGCTATTAAGACTTTAATTCAGAAAATTAAGTAATAGATTTTTCATTTATACAATTTCGAAAAAAGGGTTAAAAAAAAGTGCAAAAAAGTTCAAATTTTCTATAATGTTTTTTATGCGGTTGCATATTAAAAATAATAAAAAAATGTATTCTTTCCGTTTTTTGTTTCTGTACAGCAATCATTGAGAATAAAATAAAATAATTTGATAAGGAAAATCGAAAAAAAAAAATAATGGAGAAAAATGGAGTTTGGAGATAAAATTTTATTAAAATAATGAATAATAAATAAAATTATAAACAACACGTATTGAGATAAAAAAAAATAATTTCATAAATTTCCTTATTTTCATTTTTTATGTTTATTTGAATTAGCTTTTCTGTTATCAGATAATTGTATTTTTTTCAAAGTTACAGATGCTTTTTTGCATAAGTCTTTTTACATGTAGACACTTAAGTACAATATCAAATACAATTATATTTTAGACAATTATTTATTACTGTACTGAGAGAAAAATTTATTACTGTTTATAAAAAAAATTATAAAGATTACTAAACAAGTTAGTACTTATAGTGAACACTAACTTTTCTAATACTGTTTATAAAATTAAAGTAATAAGAAATCTTGAAATCAATTAAAAAAAGCTAGTAATATTTATTAAAAATTTATAAAGCTAATTAACATATTAATAAACTTTACTACAATTTTTATTAAAGTCTATTTAAAACATTAATGTCCAATATAATTTGCAGATATGAATTTTAGTAAATTTTTCAATAAAGAGTTGAAACATGATGTCAAATATTCAAAAACTTGAAATAAACCGACAAAAGTAATCTGTGAATTAAAAATCAATTGAATTCTTTTTATGATTTTTTTCGAATATATATAAAAATTAGAATACCGAAAAAAATCTAGAAAAATCAAAAAAGTCATTACTTTTTGCATTCCCAACAAACGCAAACCTTAAAATTTTTTCAAACAAAAATTTATTTGATTAAAAAAACAAAGTTTTTATTTTATACTTCAAATAAACTTCAGTTTTAAAAAAAAGCAAATCACTATTTGAAAATTTCAAACTACTAAAGATTTTTTGAATATTTATTCGAAAAAAATTCTTGCTGAATTTTATTTAAAGAAAAGCTTGAAGTTTTTTTTAAAAGAAATATAATGAACTCAGGTTGAGCGACAAAAGACAAAATATTT
>AGDA01070635.1:0-19347 GCA_000281935.1 Mengenilla moldrzyki | reverse complement strand
GAGTGGGCTTCTAGGATCGGTACCACTTCCTTTGCTAGGAAATTTTTTATAACGGCTTTGGCTGTGTTGTTCCACTTTTCTAATAGCAGTTTTAATTTGTGCAGGGTGTTGTTGTCTCCTTTAGGTGACTCACGATTTATCTTAGATCCCATGTTGAGCTTGACGGTTTGACGGTGGTGACTTGTACTTCATCACAAAGCATATAAATTTTCTTTCTTTGCACACTTTATGTACACGCGGACTTTTTTGCGTTTCAAGCCGTCAAACTAATCACAGATTCGTCAGAATGTCGTTTTTCCGCGATTTACACCAATCTACAAGTGTTCGGTCACCGAAATCTCGCCGGTTTCTTTTCCCGCTTTTTCTCACAGTTCAATTCTTATCGTTTAAATTTCGGATTCCACGATTCACAAAAATTACCGCAGAATATTGCACAAAGATTCGTCGCACGATAAATCCTTAAAACTTCAAAAATCACGCGACTTACAACACCTTTATCGATTCAATAACTAATTAAGTGGCTGCCATTTTGCAGTGTTTTGAGCGATAAATGAATCAAAATAATAAAAAAAAAAAAAAAAAAAAGACTTTCCGAAAATTCACATCCGACATTTTGCCGACACTTTTCAAAATTACCATCAAAACTTTTTAAAATTAGAAGTACATCGACATCTTTATATACTTTTAAAAAAAAATTGCATTCGCCGATGACAAAAGTTTACTTAAACAACCAATAGAGTACAAAACTAAATTATTTATTTAAAAGAAATAAATGTTTTCAAAAAAAACTTCTCAAGCTGTAATTTTCTCATTGGAAACTATAAGGAAACAATAATTTCCCTAGAACTTTATGTAAAAATACCATGCGCCATGGTTTCTGAACGGTATGAAATTATAGTTTAATTTTTTAGCAATACAGGGCTTGTTTCAAAAGTGAGCAGATCATTGATCGCTAAATTTCTAAATTTTAAAAGAATGTATGGAGAATATTTTTGTCTATATACTGAAAAAAAAAACTTTTACTAATAAATTTTATACTAGAATTAAGGGGTTTGAATAAGATGAAGAAAAAAAGTGAGCGATCAATGATCTGCTCACTTTTGAAACAGGCCCATAATTAATATTTGTATACAGATTTATCTGTTACTGTATTCACAGAGCGGAAAAAAAATACAATGGTACATGCACTGAAAAAAATATTTAGTGAAATGGGATAAGGAAATTTAATATGTTGCTAAAATAAAACTTTTTGCAAAATGCATTAGTTACCACAAACCTGTCTTTAAACTTACAAAATTATTGTGTATCCAAAATATAAAATGCTTTGCTGAAATTACACAATTTTAGTCAGACGTTTACTTGAGTACGTCTTTAAGTAAAATATGTCGTACGAAAGATACATAAAATACTTACTCGCATTCTCCTGGACGGTCACATTTCCCGTGAGTCGGATGGCATCCAATCTTGCAGATAGCTTTTGCAGAACATTAAAGAAAAAAATAATGAGAATAATTAGTTTTTGCTTAATTAAAATTTAGACTTCTAAAATTTAGCCAAAAAAGCTTGCTAAATTTCATACAGTTAATACATGGTAAATAATAAGTAATTTTACAGCAAAACTACTTGAATTAACATGATATATGTTACTACATGTATAAAAAACAATACTTGAATTATATCTATATATATATATATATATATATTATTGCTTTCCTTAAAGAGAAGCTTCTTTACAAAATATAAAATTAGCAGACAGAAAATGCCCCTCATTTTATACACCGTAAGATATACGTTGTATACGTTGTATATGTTGGCCTAGACAGGTCAATGTTGAAAAATAAGATCTAATTATCGCTCATTTTTACCAGCGCAATTGTCAAATTGAACCACCTACTTGCTAAAAGTACAATAAAGCACTTGTCCATAATGTTAGGGATATTATTTATTTTTTGCAAATACGATTTAAAATATTAATAATATTATTACTTGATAGCTGACATGTAATAAATCTTCTTATGTATGATTGAATGAGCCTGAAGAAAAAAATCACGTTTCTTCTCTTTAATTACCGCAAACATCAAAATTGCGTCTCTAAAAAATTGCACTGTGGACATCGTTTTAAAAACAGGAACCTTCTTTTAAAGCTGAAGCTTTGCTACAAGTTTAGATAACTCTTATTCAATATTTTATGATACATTTTCATACTTTTGAAATTCATATAATTTTTATCTAAAATATACTGTTTCTGAACTCGCAAATATGTATAGAACAATCAATTTTAGTTAGTATTATGTTTATGTTTTATAAAGACGTATTTTATTGTTAGCTTTCATGAACAGAAGAATATATTAAAATAAACTATACTTATAACAGCATAAATTTTTTGCTCTCCAATTTATACAATTTATTTTTCTCAATGTGATTCTAAAATTTATAGCTTTACTATTCAAAGTTCTCTGGCTGTTTCCATTTCACTGAAACGTACCTTTAAATGTTCCGTATTTTCACTAGGAAAACTCTGTTTTCTAAATTTATTGTGCGAAAATTATAAATGTCTGTGACAAATGCACATTAAATACTCTACGATAATATCTATTTAGCAAACATGAATTTATAGTAATTCGTACAAAAATTACACATTCGTTGTTCAATTCTATAAATTTTCAATAAAAGAAAGTTTTCGAGGTGACATTTTACATACTCATTCCCATTTTCCTTTTGCTATTTCCGTGGATATTTATTTTACAAGCAGTAAAAATCTACTAACTTTTTGGTGTATTTACTTATACAAATAATTAAGATATTTATATTTCGTACTAGTAGCCCTTAGTTTTGTTCTTTAATTAAAAAATTGATTTTAAAATATTAAAACGCCTAATATTTAGCACCTTTTAAAATCCAAATTTTTACATTCTAAGAAATTTTAAGCTATCATAATTATCTACGTCATATAGTGATTAAAAAACTTACTTGGAAGTTTCTAATGTGGTTTTTATTCAAAAAATAATATAAAACATATTATATTTAGCATTAATACTCTAATACTTGTTTAATTTTAGTAAGTAAACAAACATCTAAATAATGAACTGATTAGTTTAGTATTATTATAAATAACAGTGGTAAATCAGTGATAAAAAATCACAAAGCAAACAACGCTTTAAGTCGATGAAATTAATCACTTTAATTTGTATAAAAATTTTTTTAGAAATTCTCAATTTATATGAAAATTGTAAGAAGTCTGTAACTTTGAAACCAGACGTAAAAATGTGAACTTTTTTATGACAAAAATAGAAATTATGAAATCGTTTTTTCAACTTTTAATATATTTTTTAAAAAACTTATAAGGGAAAAATGATAAATTGCACCATAAGGGGATTTATGTTTTCGATGAGTCTAAAAATAAATAATATTTAACAAATTACTGTTCTTTATGAAAACAATAAAACCGCAAAATTAAACTCTTGCCTATTTAATTTAAATTTAATTTATTATTCAGTAGCAAATTAAGCGTTAATTTTTGCATTCAAGTTAGCTTATATTGTAACAAAATTTATAACTTTTGTAATACTAAAAAATATATATGCAAAAAATAATATGTTCAGCCTCTTTCAATTTCATCTTCGTTGAATAAACTAATAGTTTTTTTAACTAAGGAAAAAAACCTGCGTTAGAAAAACTATAAAATTCACAGATAAAAAGTGTCACTAGTATTTAGAAGTACAGTGATAAAAATCGATAACAAATTTTAAAATAATATCGTTCTAATATTAAAATATTCGCAATTTTCATTTAAAAATCAACGTATTTTATGATTTTATGATTTGTTTTAATTTGAATTAAATTTACTTCCTTCAAATTTTTGCGATCAATTTTTTTTTAATTTTTTTAATGATCTGTTGCACCAAGCACATTTAATAAATGCAAGACAATCCCACAAAACATGTTGAATATTTTTCTTTAAATAAAACCCAAATTGTCTCGGAGTCGTGAAATTACTAAATTCCTCATCGATTTAACCCTTTTATAACTTTTTTTTTTTGGAAAAAAATCCAAAAGAATTTGTTTCGACAACAAAAAAATATTTTTCTTCGTTTACGTCCAATTAAAATTACTGAAATAAACGATTCAAAATCCTGTAACTTAAGGTCTATGCAATTATTAGACTTTTAGTTTTTTTATTTTTATTTTATTTTTTTCTTAAAAAAATTCCAAAAAGGCAATTGTTTTATTCAAAATTTATAATAAAGTCTAACATCTATTAACAAGAATATTTGCAAATGACACTTTTTTCTTTTGGAGTTAGTTTTGTTTTTTCATAAATTAAAATTCGCAATTTCAATCCTTAAGTATATTTATAAACAGTTTCTAAATTTTACAAAACAACTTCAAATTTTAATTTTAATTTTGTTCGAAGGAAATTAAGTAACATTTATTCAATAAAATAACTTTTTAAAATTGAAATACGTTTGACTTCGTGATACAAAGTTTTAAAAGTAACTAAAAAATTTGTATAAATACTTTGTTTTTACAAAGATGTTTCTAATATGTTTTTTATGTAAAGTTCAAATTAGTGTTATGAACGCATAACTAAGGGTGTAAGTTGTAAAAATTTTATGAAAAAGGCAACAAATGAGTTTTTCTAATAGAATCATTTAATTTTTAATCCAAGCAATAAAATACGTCATTAAGTAACAATATGACTAAATAAAAACATATGCACAATATTTTTGTTAATTGTTCGATTATCAGAAAAGCAATATTAGAATTCTTTCACGTCATGTTTAAGATGTACTATTTACAAGACTACAAAAATAAGTAAAACTTACCATCTTCGCAATTGATACCATTCCAACCATCAATACAAATTTTATCTCCATTTGAATTGCACCAATAGTGGCCAAACTTATCATTGCGTGGCCTGCAGAATTTCGTACATGTTGAATCATAGTAATACGAGTTACATTGCACCCGAATTTGGTAAGTTAGCCGAGCAAAATGGCCTCTGTGGTTCAAGGTGTGCCACTCATTACCCGGCAATATAATCCCCGAATAAACGGCTTCCTCGATCAGACTCGATTCGTCTTCATGAAACGATGTATTTTCATTTAATGTTTACGAATAAGTTCAAGTTCTGTCTGCAAACACTTGTACGTACATTTATACACACATACGTGCCAAGTGAGAAATCCGATACAGAAACATTGCGCAATTATCACAATGTCAATAAGAAACTTACTTCTAAATTTAAACTGTTTACAGAAAAATTTCTTGCCGCTAAAATTCTAGAAAAGTTCTAAGTCAATACAACTTCTCTTCAGAGCTATATCATTTGCATGAATTACACCAACGTGTATTTCCTAAAATTATTTCAGTTGGGGGTTTCTAAAAAGGGTTTAAAGACTTAAAACTCAAAAACTTACGCCACAAATTTCAAGTGACTTTACTCTCAATTTTTAAACGTCCTTTATTCTCATTTACTGAATCCTTATTAAGGTAATAATTTTTAACGTTTTTTACACATTCATTAAATATTTATAATCAATCCCACAAAGCCCAAAAAATCTCAGTCTCGTGCAGAATATCCGCGAGAAGGTACTGTTTGAAAGTCACTGAGCAACGTCTTGGAATCCAAACCATGTTTAAACAAAACAATAAGACACTGAATATTTTAATATGAAAAGTTTGTTTTGCTTTTAAAAGCTATTGAGCATTTATTAAAATTTGTTTAAATTTTCACTTGATTTCTAATCGAGATCCTAATATTTTTAGAATATTTTCAAAATACTTCATAAATAGAAATTAAAACCGAAAAGGCTGGTGTCTAGACACAATTTTAGCATAGTTAAATAGCAATTTTTAAAGGAGTCTTCACTTTCAAGCATACAGTCGATTGCTAATTAACTAATTACAATTTATGAAGTTTTTTGGCAAATAACTACCACTGTATAATATTTTTAAAAACGACTAAATCGTCATCTTTAGCACAAATGTAACGCCAGCTGCACTATCGCACCAGGACGGAAACTTGAACTCATTTATTAGCATATCTACACAACTTACCTGTATAATTATTGTAGTCTAAGGCTTGGAGAATCAACGTGAATGATCTCTGCAAAAAAGAAAACATCCCAAAATCAGAAATGTTCAAACTTCCTAAAATATAATCATATTTCATTCATATAACTTCCGTACGCTTATCAAGAGCAGAACGGATATTCAAAAATACCATACACCCCCATAAAATATCACATCATAAACACAAATAATAACCATAAGTCTCGATTTATTTACATTTGGAGAGTTCTAAACAATGCTGTCTCGTAAGAAACAATCAAGTTTGAAAACACATAGTTCAATCAGAAAACACAAAAGAACAGATTGGTCGATTAATATTCCAGATTAAGCGATTAGTTGGGCCCTGAACAAAAACTTAACAAGTCTTTTTACGTTAGCTCATTATTTCTGGTGTCTTCAGCACTACCATAAAATAAAATTGACACGTTATTTGAAAACTCTGTTCCCTCAATATAAAGGTAAACGTTTGTGGGCTTTTATTTTATATCGTAATTAATTAATCGAGAATTTATATATCGTGATCGTTGACTCAAAATATACATACGTATATAAGATTAGAATTCTTGGAACGATAAATGTTTACCGAAAGCTAGCAGACCACAAAACGAGAAATTTCAAATCTCGCCTTTATCGCTTCCAATTTAAAAATAGAGTCACGAGAATTAAGTTCACTAAATTGCTTTATAAACAAGATAATGTCACATTTCCTTAAATTCTCGTTCTCAGCCCAATAAACTCATTATTTTAAAAGGTGTCATTTAGATATCATTCGTTTGCCGCTTTGTTGTCCCATCTTCGCTGACAAGTGTCCCATTTAGGCTATAGTTCGATAGTCATCAGAGACCTAAAGGAATACTGCGTACTGATTTGACGAAAAGCTATGAAATTTTTGCGATACGAGAACCTGAATACAACTACTTCTAACCAGTTTCGTATTGAAATTTTCCACCAAGCAGACTTCTCATTTAATCGATTCGACTTTTGACATTCTAAGCGCTTTTATCGCTTCTATTTCATGTATTTTAGTATTGATGTAAGGATTAAAGTGACTTGATTTATGCACAATATATGTAAGCATCAAGTTCCTTCTTTGAGATCATTCTTTTCTAAAATCAATCGAATAAGAATTTCAGAAACAATATTAAATTAGGCACAGATTTGACCCAACACAATACTTTTTCTATAAAGGAAACAATAAACTATAAGTAATCAATATAAATTTCCTCCAGAAAATGTTACATAAACTTCTATAATATTAGTGATGTGAGCTTATTCATACTGTTGGAAATTAATAATTCAAAAGCGATCGGTGAACAATTAAAGTCCCTGACACATACACATTCAATAGGTAATTAAAAAGCCACATCAATTGGCTTCATATGTCGCCATTAATGAAATCAGTCATTTAAACCTCATTAACATTTCTGAGCATAAAGCTCCCGGGCACATGAATGTGCATGATCTCAGATCATGTCACTAGTCCTTTTCATTACTCTCAATTGACAATTGTCATTCATCAATGTCCAACGGAAAACTTCATTCGCTTTTCTCAATTGAAGATCCTTCGACTTCACAAAGATTAACGGTGATGATCTCTTGAAGCGATCTGAAACCCGTTTAGTGAATTCGTACGATTTCTCAGAGATTTCTCGAAGATTTAGATGCGACTACAGAGGGAATGACATCATTGTTCGAGAATCTTGATAAAAGTAAGCGTGATGGTATATTGTCGCAATTACCGTGTGCATACTAAACGATGCACTGAGAAAGTTGTGCAAGTGAGTCGCGAATTTCGCGTAGGCCTCTTTGGCGCGCGTACTTTCCATTTAACGCCAACTTGCCGGCTAATTCCTTTTCAGACACACATCGCAAATGTCACATCTTAATTGACCACACACTAGTACCATACATTTCGAACACATCTCACTGTTTCACTAAAAGGAACATTTTGACTATGCTAAGACAGTTTTCACCATGTCCAAAATTATAAAGCCAAGACATATGTAAAAATATATGTTGCTAACAATTTTGTAATTTTAAAAATCCTATATTAACTAGTATTTCCATTTAAAAATTTCAAACAAAAGATTTTGTATTGCAAAACAATATATATTCTACAAAGTCTAAACTGAATCCAAGGCTCAAAAATTTATTAAAGTTTAAAAACTTTCGACTTAAACAAACTCTTCAAAAAGAAATTAGAATTATCAAAAAACTTTAAATGCCTTTAAATGCTAGTCTCAAGTACATAATATTTTCTGTTGCACAACACAGAACAACTTTTAATACATTTAAATGAATCAGTAAATCTGAAGAATAATTCGTAGTAGCGATGAACACAAGACGTATCACTACAGAACAAAATTATTTGTTGATATTATTCTTCGTTCCAGACATGAGAAGAAATTCTATGCCGTTCGATGAGTGGTTTTTGGGTTTTCTTTATGAATTTCAGAATTTTTTGTAGAAATCCCATGAATCCACAACAAACATTAAACGAGAAGTTGAATTATTAACAAAGTCACAAAATCAAAAATCACATTAAATAACTTTGTATTCAAATGTAGTATTTTATAATAAATATTTTTTTAAATTAATATAATTAATTACTGATTGCTTTCGAAAATTCGGGCTGTGTTCAAAAAATACGGCTTTACACTGTTTAATAACTAAGAGTGTTATTAATAGGAAAATATAGAGAGTAAAACTTTTACAATTTTAATGTAAAAAGTTTTACTCGGAGTGAGTGTGGGAATGCAATCTAAGATAAAATAGAAATGGCAGCACTGGACATGTAAAATTATTAAAACTTTAACTTTATTATGGCTGGAAAAAAGTAAACGTAGTTAATTTTGGCAACGTAGTATAAAAAAATGCCCACTCCTGGTCTAAACTAACATAATAATATAAAATCATTTATAACTTATTTGCCATTCAGTCATAAGTCGTGTCCAAAAAGTCTGTCCCAAGCGGGACAATTTTACATCATAGCTACTTAGAATTACTCAACTCCTATGTTTTTGTACAAGACCGAGTAAGTTTGCAAAAATACTTTTCAACTCTGTCCCGAACAGGACAGACTTTTGAACACGACTGTAAAAATATAACAATTGGAAGATCAATTTCACGGTTACTATAACAATAACTTATTAAAACTTTATTTTGTTTTTATTGCGAAATTCAAAGAAAATTCATGTGTTTCAACGGATGCAACTTACAATAAGAACTTAATGTGAAATTACCGATAAGCCGGAGATTTATAAATATGTTCACATATTGTGGAATGTAAAATTTGATTTTAGTACGACTCGTATTAAATGTGCGCAAGCGTAACTTGACAAAAATGCCGTTTCGAATTGACAAACTTGTTAAACTCGTATCTGTATCTGATACGTATACAATAGAAACGTATGTACGAAGGAAGAATTTTTCAACTGAGCGCACATAAATTAAGTGTGACGCATTTGAAATCGATAAGAAATCGATACTCTTCCGAACATTTTACAGGGTATCTACCAACCTGTTGTGCTGAATAACGAGATCCAGAGCAAGTCTGAGGTCACAGAAATGTATCCCCGGCGATAAACACGGCAAAATACAATCGAGCAATATCATGAGGAAACAATAAAATCGTTATACTTGAAGAAAAGCGTACTGTTTTCTTGTTTCATGACTCAATAAATATTTGATCAACTTGTTTTCTTATTCAACCGTTGAATATTAAAGTCATATCTCAAGCATCGATGATTTTCGATCACGATCTCGATTATCTTTTTTTTACATTTTGTGAAACATAAGGCTCCTCAGTTCGTTTTTATACATTCTTCGTCTTGATGCAAGTGAAAAATGTAAATCTTATCCGTTAATTTCAAAAAGGCTATTAAAACTTTTAAAGCTAAGGGGGTATTTTGACAATGATATTCTTTTGAAATAAATTTGCAAATGTCCGTTGTATGCGAATGAAAAGCTGATTATGGCTATCGAAGTCGATGAAACTCCAATCTGGATACACTCAATATTAAATCGAACAGCAATTTCCAATCTATTCAAATCCTGCAAATTATGTATATGTACTATTAAGCTTAACTTAAACGTAATGTATTTAGAACTTAACATAAGAATTAATCTAGAAAAAATTTACAAAAACAAAACTTTCAAGATTTGTATAAATACTAAATATTTAAATTCTAACTCTTTGAATAATATTGTTCTATCAACTATATTTTATACTTTAAAATCAACAATTTTCCATAAACGATTATAATCGTCATATTACTGATAAATCGGTGCATTGTTTTACTATTTTTAATTATTACTAATTTTTCCAAACTCACTGAAACTTCTCCAAATAAATTGAATATTGTAAATAATTTACATATTTTAGAATAAAAACAGAATTTTTTTTAAAAATTGCAGTATATCGCAAAGTTTCGTTTGACCATCAAATTTACACTCATCTCACAGAATAATAAGAAATCCTCAACTGACCAAAGGTTTCTTCGAACTTTGAATTTAATTTAATTTCAATAAAATTCACTTAGTAACCCATAAAGAAGCTATAAATCTTTCCTGCGGTTTGGCCCAGAGGCTTATTTTTTATGACTGTTGCGAAACAATCAAAAATGACATAGCTGTTCTTTCTTAGAGCACAATTTTCATTAAGTACACAAGCTCGAAGCTTAATTTTGCAACGATATTTGTACATCAACGTTTAGAATTACCGAAATGCATAAGCATAACGCTCGCTCTATCACTTCTGTGCACATAACTTAATCCTTGAGGAATGATAAGCGTTAATGAGAAGGAACCAAATTCAACAGCCTGTCATCATTTGCCGCTAATCTATCGCCTTAAAGTCGTTTATTTATTAATTTGCATGACTTTGTCTTTTTCGTAATATACATACACACACGCACACAAACATTGGGAAGAAACGAATAAGAAACGGTTCGGCCATACCTAAGTATCGGTCCTAAATCAAGCTGACAACACGTTGTTTTATTCAAATTACTTCGATTATGATATCGTTATAATGATACGAAGAAGAGAGTAACCCAGTGCCAAGAACGTCGAGACCATGACTCAGTTTTTTCACAGTCGCTTCTCGAATATACTGAAAATCAGGTAGAGTCCGAGGTAATTAATCGGCTAACGAGCATTCGGCGTATTCGTTAAAATGGAAATCGACTTTAATTTGAGTAATTAATTAAAATAGATATATCCTAGTAATTCAGGATTGTGTGTTTTGATGGGAAACAAGTATGAAAAATGGTCATTCTTTCCAAAGAAAAAACTTGTTCTGAACTTTTACGGTAAAAAAGATCTATAAAAAAACAATAGTAAAGAAAGTGTAAGTCTCATTTCGAATTTTCACACGTTACATAAGCTGCTGAGCAAAAGAAAGTAACAGAACAACAGGCTAGAGTCGAAGCAAACCCTTCGGGACTTAAGTAATCGAAACTCATCCATATAAGAGAAAAACATATAAATTATGTGTACGAGATAATTTATTTCAATCACCGTAATGAAAATGGCCTGAAAACCAATGGCTACTGAATGAAAACCGAAAGTTCAACAAGAGCTTAAGGCGAACTTCAGAAAAAGTATAATTATAATGGCTATATAATGTGGGTTAAACATGATCGTTTAAAGCCAGCCGATTTACATACACACTCACTACAGATTAATAGGTCATTTGAAATTATAATCTAAGCCAGAGCTATGAGAACAATTTACAAAACTATCAGCAGTAACCTTTAAGAAAATGCACGCGACCGAACTCGAGTTCGTTCAAAAGCAAACTCATTCATAAACCGATTGGATCATGCATCATTTAGTTGAAAAATGGCCCCGGGGTACTGGGCAAATCACCAGCATCATTTTACAGTATTCCTTTAAACGGATATACTTTAAAAATTTATTTTGTCCGCTGAACTTTTTTCTCATATAATGGGATTCTTTTCAGGTGAGATTAATTATTGTTTATACATATCTATATAGAAGAGGATTTAAAGTAATTTATTTCGGTTCTCAGTCAAACCGAAAGATCTGCTGGAGATGCAAACCAGAACCAGTTTTCCGTTCTCATCTCTTGAATTTCAGCATTCAAAAAACTTCATGGAATTTCTGTACACAGGATTCAACTTTGGACCCCGCTAAAAGCATATTTCTATAATTGAACTCATTACGAAATTATTGTTCAATAACAGCGGACTATTTTGAAAAAACATTTCAATGTTACGGCAAATAGAATCGCAACAAAATCTAAAAACCACTCGGCAAAATTCCGTTTTAACCCTTTCCGTCGCCAAAAAAACATGATCAATTTGCAATACGTATTTTGCATAAAAAGACGACGTTGATCCTTAATTATTGTAATTTCGTTGATTTGCAAAATAAAAGTGACCCATGCTAGAGATGTGAAAAAAACGTTTCATTATCAAAATTACGGGCCAAAGACCGGTTTTCATTTTATATATAGCATATATAGCATATATAGCATATATTATACCTGTTTTTGCGTTCAATCCTTATTCTAATCATTGTTATATTGAAAACCCGATCAATAATTACTTTATAATGTATAATAATGGGAAAACGTTGTCTGAGTACACTAAACAACTTGACTGTTTCTCATGCATCAGGGGTTCTTTGTTGTCAATTAGGATGCAACTCTAATTTTTTAACTATTCTATACACACAAATTCACATATATAACTGTTTGATAGAGTTTAAAATCAACTTTGTTGAAAGAACTAATAAAAGATCCTAATCTATTAATTTTAATAATCCATAGTTTTAGAACAATAATCTTTGACCACTGATTACAGCTTTCGTTTCTTTTTGATCTTTACACAGATAAAAAACGTTGCTTATTTCGGGTACAAATATACTAAAGTTTAGAGCAACTGAAGCTGTATAATTAACAAAAGCATATAAATAAACTCACTTTTAGCCTCCTTTGCACACAAAAATTAAATTTAAGTATATTTTTACTGAATCTTATGATATTTGTATTAAAACATTTTTTTACACTAATACGAAATCTAACTAGAAATTTTTAACCGCATATGTGTAAAATTACTAATAATTTCTTAAAAACAACCATCAGAATAGCTCTCAATATTACTTGTGCAGTTACAAATCATTTAACAAATCTGTTTTTGTAGCTTGGCAAATTATTTTTAAAATAAGATTGATTTAAGTTATTTTTAAGAATTTTCAAAGAAAGTTCAATTAGTATTAAAGATAACGTGTTTAATGTGTCTTGAATTTAAATGTAATAATTCAATTAAGATAAGATTAAGAATACTTCACATGTACTAGGATATTAAATTAAATGACTTTTTAAAAGACAGATTTAAACAGTAGAGAGAATTAGATTTTCTAATTTGTAAATCCTTAATTTATCGCAGATGACTTTAAGAGTGCCTTATAATAGTGCTATTTGCTCTTCTTTAAAACAGTTTCATAAAACTTTTGTATTAGAAAAAGGTTTTTTTTATCAGTACGACTATACGAGTACTTCTAGTAATGTTATCGAAACCACACACTTATCAGATAATAATTTATACTTAATTTTAAGGAAACAACTTTAGTTTTAGAAAGACCGTCAAAACGCCTAATATAGATCATAACCTACAAAATAGGTTAAACTTTAGTTGAATTTCTCATGTACACTGTTTAAAAACAAGCGATATT
This sequence comes from Mengenilla moldrzyki, assembly GCA_000281935.1. Taxonomy (NCBI): domain Eukaryota; kingdom Metazoa; phylum Arthropoda; class Insecta; order Strepsiptera; family Mengenillidae; genus Mengenilla; species Mengenilla moldrzyki. Next base: position 5,571 of record AGDA01070635.1, on the reverse strand, counting down.
TTAAAGTGATTTAAATCAACAACAACAATGAGCGTAATGTCATTTGCACATCGCTATTACTTATACGTAAACTGTTCACAAATTAAGACATTTTATGTTTATATTGTAAATATTACACATAACAATTAAACAAGGTAAAAATCAAATCATACATGAAAAAAACAAATTAACATCACCTTTTGTAACATTAAGATGAAGAATACTTTAAGTTTCAAAGTGTTTTTTATTGTCCAGATTTTTAATTTAATTTTTTTCCACGTACCTACAGCTTTCCCGCATCGTTGGGTCATAAACGGTTCTTAATTTTTATTACCCCGTCTTTTTAAAGGGTAGTTTATTATTAAATTTAATTAAAAGCTTGTAATTCATATTCTATTTTTATAAGATTTTCTATAAGGAACGAACTGGGTTTCTCTCGAGTTCGGTATGTATCCATCACATAGTAGACACTATATGATTTTATTTTCCCCAAAAATTGAAGAAAAACATTTAATTTTCCACAAAACTTATACCTGGATTCATATAGCTGAAAAAGTAAAAAGAACCGAGTTTTATCTATCAATTTTCCCAGACAATTTCTACCATGTCTAACCTGTAATTTGTGTATATCTCTAAACTACTGACAAATAATTACTAGTAAATTTTTTTGCTTCTTAAGTAAAAGAAACAGATCGCTTTTCTTATAATTATAACGTTTTTATTCTCTTAATTTTCTCTTTTCCTATATTTATTTCCTTTATTTATAATTCATATATTCAAAATCTAACTTTCTTCGTATGCTTTGTAGACACTATTTTAGTTTTTTCTCTTCATAATCTGTATAAAATTACTCAAAACTATTCTTAATCATACAAATTATTAATAAATGTTTGGAGATCATGTTCTTATAGGTGCACGATATGCAAATTTTAACCAAATAATTTTACGGTTAATATATAAAAACGTATTAATAAAGTTGATAAAATTGTGCTTTTGAATTTCAAGAAAGTTTGTCCAACAGAAATTCGGATCAATCTATAAAATTATCAATATTTTCATTATGTTAGTAAGTGACTTATTGAACTTTATACAAGTTGAAAGCTAATTGATGGTAAAGAATCGATAACAAAACTTTTTTTATTATTATAGTTTACTTCAATGTATTTATTTGTCTATGAATGTTAACAATTATATACTACGATAAAAAATACAGATAATAGTGCTAGCGAAATTGATCATTGTTATATATACAGATATCAATATAGTTGCAAAAATTATCTATTTTTCTCAGTGTATATAGAAAAGGTTTTAATATATGGACGTAGTATAAGAACATCTAGTGATGCATAATTGAAAATTAATAACAAAAAAAAATTAATAGTTCGAATAAGAGAATATTATTAAAACATATAAAAGTAAATATGACTTTAATCAAATAAATTATATTGAAAATAATCCACATAAGTTTGTAGCAAAATATCATTTGTTTTTTATTACTTTTTACCTTCTTTTATATTATGTGTATTATTATCATAGATTTGAAACAATTTTCAAATTCATTACGCCTTGTTATTGGATCTTGAATAACAAATGCTTGTAAAGAATGATTTTGTAAATATTTCTCTTAAATAATGACCTAACGATTAAAATTATTATTTTATATTTAAATTCAGCTAATGCCCACAATCGTATCAATTAAGCTCAATTATAAAAAACTTTTGTCGATTCTTACATTGGAAAATCGCAAAACTATTCGAGCAAGAAACTTAAAGCAAATACCATATCTCGTCGAAGAATGTAACTATGTTATTTTACGAATTGATGTTATTGCATAAACGAAAAAAGAGAAAATCATTTTACTGTACTTTTTTATCCAAGTATGGAGAATTTAAAGGAATCTTTTCGTGTTATTTTAATGTGTTATAAAATTCCTATTAATTGGACAATTTGCTCGATAGATTTAAGAGTTAGCGAAAATTTCCATATAAAGTACACAATAAAATAATATATAAAGTTGGTCGATAAGTAATCTGTGAACGTTCATAGCGCGCTCTTTATTGAAACTGATTATTTTCAGAAGGCAAGTCGTAAAATTTCTGGTAACATTGCAATTACTATTTCAACTGTTCCCTCGTAATTTCAAGAATCAGTTATAACAAAATTTCCAATCAAAAACAAAATTACGCATCAAATCCTTTTTAAAATTTAACAAATTTTCTAATTTTTGTACATTAAAAAAACAACATATTTTTAATTACTAATTATTTAAATGTTAAGTATAAAACAAATACGGAATTAAATTTTTAAAGATTTTAACATCAATACGACGTAAATATGTGTTGAATAAGTTCACATTGAACATAAGCAAAATAAGGTATTGTTGATATTTGTGACATACGCATGGGGAAAAATAGTTATTGAAAATCTTAAACTTTAACAGTCAATTTTATATAACACCTTTATAAAATTATTATCATTTTTTACTAGAAACGCTATGCAAAATAGTTTATTTGCCACTATATGACTTTAGTGTGTAAATGAAAAAATATAAAACCTCATACGAATTGAAAAAATATTAAAAACGTATTTTAGCGAACCAAATCGTTTCGAATCAATTTCAGTTCGAAATTCCACAGACATTTTCCTAAAACGAGAAACACAATCGAATTAATTTGCCTTGTTCTATTCATCAAATAGAATATTACACAACAAATTTTACACCATAGAAAAATTCAATTCACAAAGATTTTATATATCACAGACTAAACAGAATTCAAGTTTTTTAAAAAAACTGAAGACTTTTACGTTGGGAAAATCGAATTGCTTCGAATTTTTCGTTGTTGTAGCTCCACCCTTAAATAAAAATTCTCGTCGCCAAAGTAAATAATTTGCAAAATTTTCGAATAATTCGAAATAAATTGGTCCACCAAAATACGCTTTTAAATGTGATAAATCTTGTTTCCCTCCATAATAAATCAATGTTATCTTTAATCCGAAATATATCCATTTTGATTTCAAATTTCGCTTCAATTTCTGTTTTTTGAGTTCAATTATATTCATAACAGTTTAAAATAAAAGTTTATGTTTTATTAATTAAAAAGCTCATTACATAAAAAGTAAATAAAGTCTTAAAGAAATATTACGTAATTTGTGTCATCTTTGTACTTTTATATAGATTCTATTTTAAATACACTACTCAGTAATGCATCTCTTATATTGAAACCTTTCTGTTTCAGTATTGAACCGTTTGTTTAGAGAACAATTTTTAATTAAAGTTCGTTGCAATTGAGCTTATCACAAGTGATAAGGGTTTAAACTGAATACTTCACTGAATGAACGCTCGATGAACTAATCAGTGGTGTTTTTAAAAGTACGCAAATTTAAAAAACGGTCAATTTTAAAGTAGTAAAAGATGTTATACTAAGCGAGAAAAACATAATACACGTATTAACACTCAATAAAAGTTTAACGCCAGTCATAAATGAAATAATGACGTATAAATTAGCTTCTTATCGTTTAAAATACATTCGAACCCAAAATATACATATATGTATATTTAGCATTACGATCTAATTTGTATCAAGTAATGATTTTTTTATTGAACATAAATTTAAAAATAGGCTTTTTATTTGCTCAGAATTCAGTGCAATAAGAATAGTTGCTTCCAGTCAAGAGGAATACAGTAACCTGAACGAAAAGTGCCATAATTCATACTGATTTTGGTTGAAAATATAAAAGTTTACCGTTCTAAGTGCACGGTGACAGACACAAAATTTATAATTTTCAATTTCTACAAACGGCCTTTCGTTCTTCTTCAACGTGAAATTATTCTATGAGAAACTCTTGCAGTAATTTTCTTTTTATTAAAAGAGAAATTAAAAGGAGCATTTAAAAAGATCAGAAGAGTTATGAAAAGAACAAAATACATAGCATTTATTAAACAGTACAAATTATATGTAATCTTTACATAATTCACTGCTCTTCGATACGTATCTTGTAATGTCCGTTTCAATTATAAAATAACTTCATATGTAATCATAATTTCAGGTTTTGTGCTTCATAAAGTATTTATAAAAATTTTTATGTTTTTATATGAAGATTGAATTTCGTTCAGAAACTCGTTCCGATTCTCTCCGCTGTTCACATCGATCATAAATTTTGTACTTTTCATAAATGTCATAAAACAATCGAAACACACGGCATTTCTCATAACTAATTGTTTCCTGTTCGCAACTACGAATTTACCATAGTGTTCAAGCGACATTTCTATTAGCTTTCCCAACATAAAGTCTACCGAGACTTTTAAAAGTGTTCAGTTCACCAGATCAAAATTAAAAACTTTTGAGAAAAATTTAGTCTGAGCTGCAGCTTTTTGAGCCTTTTTGAACATTTGAGCGCTTAAAATCCTAGTAATTAATATAGCAATTTCTAGAACAATTTATTTTTTAATATTCTTTAAAAACAAAAAAAAGTTGGCAACATTTTTATGACTTCGCTTGAGTATTTACTAACTTTTCAGTGATTGATCAAAGAGACCACGCGGCAGTTTTCACATTTTTAATTTCAAATAATAGCTTTAGGATAAGACATTGGATTTTACGCAGCCCAAAGTGCTGGTCTACTAAAAGCGTGTAGAGATTTTTCACAGGTTCGAAATGTGATCTCTTCCGGTCCTTTGTATTAAATGTCAACTTGATGCACTTTCAAAGCTTCTTTTGATACGATTTTTCAAAATTTCCGACTTTTTGCACACTAAACTTCATTCATTCATTACATATCTCGACTTAAAGTTATATACCTAATGTTCCTCACATACGTAAGCTTTAAAACAGTTTATTTATGTAAACCTAAACGTACACAACACATTTCTACAATACTCTTATAGAAATATAAACACTTATTAGTTAAAATTACGTCACATTTAAAATCAGTTAAATAAACTTTTAGAATTTTAAACAATCGTTTTATTTAAACAAATAGAAAGTTACTCTCATTCATTCAAGTCTGTTTTAAAATACTGACAACGTCGATCCAAAGATGCTAAACATCATTTGAATATGTACAAGTAATACATAATTAAACAATATTTAAGCACTAAAGACAGTTGCCTGCAGGCACGTATTCAGTTCGCGTTATCAGAACATAAACTGAACAGAAAATAATTTGAAATAAATAAGAGGCATTTTAGAACACATTGAGCCATTTATTTGCTTTAAATTCAGTGATTCCCAACGTGGGGCCTAGGCACCACAGGGGGGAAATTTGATAGTTAAAGGAAGCAATTCAAAAATTGATTCGAATGATTTTAACTATTTACTCCGGGTAATTTGAATTCAATGTTAGTTATCGATTCCAAATTTAACAAAAAAAAATAATTTTTAAAAAAACGCTGTAAATAACTATTAGATACAATTTCGTTTTACGCTACCAAAATATCAAATGAGCGATTCAAGTCGTCAAGTACACTGTGTCGGGATATTCCGTGGAATGTGCCAGTATGGGTGAAGGGTATAAAAATTCTAGAAATGTTAAAGGTGGGGCATGGCACAAAAAAAGTTGGAAAACACTGCTTTAAATATGCTTTAGGAAGCT
>AGDA01070634.1:0-16021 GCA_000281935.1 Mengenilla moldrzyki | reverse complement strand
ACACTGCTTTAAATATGCTTTAGGAAGCTTTAGAAATGAGTATAATATTAATAAAGCAAATAATTTTCAATACATAGTATTTTTGGCGAGCAACCTGGTTACGTTTTTGGTTAATCCAAGTTACAACTCAGGTTGCAACTAATGTTCGTCAAAATATGGTTAAGACCATGTTAAATTTTCAATATTTTTTTTGAACATTTGAATTTTAGAAATATAGAATAAGCAAGTTGGTGATCTGCTCGTTTTTTAAAAAGTGCTTAAAATTGTGATTTTAAGTTAATTTCAAGTTATCGTACTGCAGTTAATTAAAGCAATGTGAAAAAATTTCGGCTTTTGTACACATTACTTGAGGATGATGGTCACAGATCAAAGAATAACACGAGCGCAGTGAATCGCTCACGTTAAATAATCTAAAAACCCGTTACAAACGTTTTTAACTCTTCGTAATACACATAGAAAAAGTGGTTACGATAGGTGACAACCAAATTCAGCAAAATACAAAAAGTTACAGTCAAAGACTGCCAGGTTTCTCGTCAAAAAAGATCAAATATACTGCTAAGAACTTGAATTGTTTTAAATGACTCTCTTTTCCATACAAATAACTTTTGAAATGGTTTATTTTAATAACGTTATTTAAAGTTTAAAAATAATTATTTGTTTTTTTTATAAATTTCTTTAAACAAATGAAAAATTAATAACAGTTCAATTTTTTGACTAATGACTTAATAAGCATTGCTTTTATTTTTACAATCAAAAAGCAAATATTGTATATGCATTCTTAGCACATACACTGTAATAGCATAAAAGAAATACTTGTTGAATAGGTCAAAATATGTACGTTTTCCATCCGAATGCATAGTTTAAGAAGCTTTAAGAAAGCACATTTTTAAATGCGCTTAAGCATCTTGCAAATGGCTAAAACATTCCGTAACTCAAATACTGCTTTCAGAGCCATCTTTAATGAATTCCTTTTGACTGATTAATTAGTTATTTTTCGACTTGTAATAATTAGAATAAAACGTATTGGGTAAAACGTACAAGATCGATAATATTCAACGAACGGAGTACCTTAATCAAAACTCAAAGACGATTTCACTTTAACAAGAAAAAATGATCGAATTCTTAAACCAGAAATTCATCTAAATCGTATACATTAGAAAATATCAATTGTCAAAATTCCGATGATGTCGAATCGATAATGAAATGACATAGTTCCTCTACCGAAATAATGATATGCATAATTTTTAAAATCAATCTTCTCAGACTTTCCAAAAAATTATTTACGTAAGAGTACTAATTAAAAATACTAAGCAGAGACCCGAAAAAGAGGTTCAGTAACTTCATAGGTTCTTAAGCTTTAAATCTCAACAAATGTAAGCTATATTAAATTATATAATATTAAATTAAAATTTAGAAGTCATACAAATTATTAAAACATAAATCAAATTTTTGAGTGCAAAGCTATCAGTGATATTTTAAAAATTATAATGGTAAAATATATTTCTAATTTAAGCAGAAAAAAATGAATAAGCTTTGTTCATTAGTTTTGTGAAAAAATTTTTTTTAACTTATTTTAAATAAATTAAAAAACTTCTTGTACCAATATTTTTAATAGTTTTATTTTATTGTTTTATGTTTTCTGTACACAAATACTATACACATATTTTTGATACGACTTTGTATACTAAATAATAATTACTAATTTTGAAAATATCACTATTATTTTTAGTGGCTGAAATTCATTATACAATCAGATATTGGTTATCGACTAGAACTATGTTTTCTCAATGTTATAAAACCGTACTCCTTGGTTATAGAAGTTAGGATTTATAAAAGGCCATTGTTTTATATGTATAACTACTTACGTAGCTATACACAGAAGCACACAAATATTCGTATCTAGGTTTTTTATATAAATTAGAGTTTCTGTAGCCCAGTGGATACCCCACACACAAAAATGACTGCTTAATTTAAGGAGAAAACAACACTTAAGGTGGGACAAGTAATTCTTCTTCCAAAATTTAAGATTTCAGTACTTAATATAAGAAATTTTCTACCTTAAAGTTGGAAAAAAATATTCTTAAATTTACAAGACTTACAGTCTTAAAATAATTTTCCAAAAACAAGAATAATTTTCCTTAAATTAAGTATTTTTAGTCTTGTATTTAGACTTTTTTCTAATTATACGAATTATTTAACTAGTTTTAAGAAGAAAAGCTTAATTCTAAAGCTGCATTAAATTTAAGAAGAAAAAACACTTGTCACATATAGTAGAAAATCACACATTTAAAATAAGTTTTTTTCTTCTTATTTTAAGCAGTTCATTTTTAACAGTGCCCTTTTAACAGAAATCCACATACGATAAAGTCAACGTTGACTATTGCTATGATAAAAACGTACAAAAAAAATCATTTATTTCTTATATAAATTACATATAAAACAAGTTTTAGGTAACAAAATAATTTTCGCGATCTTAAATCAATCTTATTCAAACTAGAAGCGATCGTTGCGCCCATTTTGGCCGCAACCCACTACATAACCTCCGTATAAAATTCAAATGGTCTAGAAATATCGGCTAAAAAACATCCTGTGTGAATTTAGAAATTCCAAATTTCATTTGAAAATACAAAGAAAGTTCAAATTTAGTGTTCAAATTGAGAATAAATTGAGCGTTCCGACACAAAGAATTAGGCTATTATATATATTATTTATATCATTTATCTACATTTGCTTAAAAAAAATGAAAATTTTCCTTTATTTTATAAAATAATAAAATAAAATTGGTAAGTGTAACATAGAAGTTTATTTTAAAAAACAAAGAAAATTAAAATTCAATGCTTCCATTTCACCTAAATTATGTCTATTTTATAACATTATATTTATATAATATATCATAAATTGAACCAAAATTAGTCTTCAAGTAGTTGGAAACAAATCAAATGATATTCTTCGATTACTAAATTCCTAAAATGATGCTAAATAAATGTTAAAGTTTACTTTTGAATTGCTATGTTTATATTTTTAAAATAGGAAAATTTAAGACCAATTTAGCAAAAGTTTAGACAAATTTATTTTTATTGCAATTTTTACTAAAGGAAAACATAAAAGCAAATAAATAACGTTAAAATAGTAAAAACAACACAAAAAAGTTAAAAATAAAACGTTTTGACAAAAACCTTTATATCTACACTCACAAAAATTTCTACTTAAAATTTGGACTAATAAAAGTAATACTTCATTCTGTAAAACTTATACTTAACAATCTGCAAAATGATACTAAATTTGCAAAAGTGAAGTATACCTTTTACAGCTTCTTAGTATATTTTCTACTGGGCCTAAAATCAATTAGATTTGTACTAAATATAAAGTAAAAGTTTTTATTTAAGAAATATTTAGGAAATTTTTAAAATATGTTCTTAGGATAAAAGAATGTATAGTTTTTCAAAATCTAAGAGCCAATTGAAACTTAATGAAAATTGTGCTATTACTGTTTTTAAATAAACGAAAAAAACAATGTGTTGCAGACATTTTTTTTAACATTTTTAAGACTCTATTAATTCAGATGTGATATATTTTTTTAAAAATTTCAAAAAGATCACAGTCTTTTTCTGAAAATAAAGCTAGTGATCGAAAATCACTTAGAAAGAAGACTTTAATCATAATATCGACATTAAGCAAACAATCAAAACAAGTTTAGTCGTATAGCTCAAGAACAGCTCAAAGTAGAGAAGATCTAAAAAAGCTCCATAGTAGAGAGCAGTCAAAACGTTCGACCGCATTAATTAACCTTAGAAAATTCCTCAAAAATTAATTGAATAATTTCGATTTGCGTAGGTGACTATTTTGTGTCGTTTATTCTCTAAATTTTTGTCTTTTTTTATACACGGACATATCTCCTTAAAAAACCAGGGAGAGTATAAATTTAAAACCACATTTTTTGGATATTCATTAAAAGATAATATCTTTGGAAGAAACTTTTATCGACTCTCCTATATATACACATATATATACAAAAAAGAAATAAAAAATCCTCGAAATAAATAAATTAAGTTCCAATATTTGAAATGAAATGAAATGAAATTTCTAAAAGTCGAAACGTGAAACCGTTCGAAAAGTTCGTGCAAACTTCAAATGATTTCGAGCCTTTTGAAAAATCGAAAAAATAATACATGTTATCTGATAAACAATTAAAAAACAACTTTTTCTTTAACACAGAATTTCTGCTCGTTCCTTTCCTTCTCGAAATTAATTAATGGCTTTACCGATTTCAAATTAAAAATAATAATAATATTAAGAAAGAGAAAAAATGTTGCAAAGTGCCACTAAACAGTACACGCTCTTCGCATAAACATTTCATTAATTCCTAAAAGCTCAACATCGGCAGTAAATGACAACTGGTCATTTCTTATACTAATTGAACTGGTCAAATAAAATAAAACTCCTTAGTGAAAAAGTTACGTGTAATTTTGAACGAGTTCAAATTAGAAAAATTGGTTGTATTGATCGCTATGACTACAAAAGTGCATCTTTTGGTGTTTTAATTGTTAAACAAAAGGCACAAACAGCTCATTACTATGAATATAATAGAAAATCTGATTATTTGTCTTAAAGTTCAACACAAGTTAAGTAAATAGCCATATACTCACACCTAACACAAGATTATTAACTGTTTTAAAGTTTTTGTAAATCAGCTTCTCAATGTTTACTCAAATAAAATGGCATTTGTTAAAAAATTACTTTTAGCTAACGAAAATAATTTTCTTTTTCTAAAACAACAAAACAATTCTAGTTTCAGTAATTTTTCCTTTTGACACGTTAATTGTACACAAAATGAGTCTTATACGAGACTCAACGCACTCACATGTTAAAATAGAAAATTGAGTTGGAGTTTTCAAAAAAAATTTCATTTTCTTATATAACGTTGTATGAAGAAAGCCAAACATAATGCCAGGTTAAAAATTGGAACAGCATTGTTTTTTATTGCACAGCTCACTTATAAATTGTCTCGTAATTTCATGTATACTATAGAAAAACGATCACTTTGAGCACCGTGTAATTTCTAATCCAGTTAATCTACTCTAAATCATCCAATAAAAGTATCAGGGACCAATAAAACTTTCTACACAAAGATTTATGGGGCAATTTTCCGAATCGCTTCCAAGCCATTAAGAGCATTATTCTTACACGAATCTATTCATTAATCGAATTTCGCAAAGTACTTCGGGAGTAAAAAACCACTAAGTGAGCTGCAAAGGAGGAGCCAGGGGAATTTAATGAAGTTTTTTTCTTAAAGTGAATATAGAATCCTGATCACAATCGACGATAATACTTCTCTATACATTTTAAATTAACGATATAAATTCTCCTTTTTTGTACGAAAGTAATAAAATTAAAGAATATTGAAAAAAATGTAATAAAATTGATTAAATATCTAATGCTTGTTAAATGTGTATACATTTTAAACAATTTTACAAGCAATCTTCCAATAAATAAATTAAATAATATCCTATGTACGTTTTAAATTTTTTTAACAATTGTGTATAAAAATCCAAAAAGTTTTATAATACTTCAAATCAGTTTAGTACATTTCTAAATGTTACAAAACCTAAACATTTTAAAAAAAATTGAAAAAAAAATTCACACTGATATTTATGACAATCGCACGTATATATTTAAAGATATAATTTTATTAATCTTTGTTTTTATTAGATAAAGAAAATTAACTAAAATTTGAAATCTGTTTTTTGCACAATCCTTATATTTTTGATTTTATCAACTGAACAGGAATTTAATACACATGTCTAATATTGTTGCTTGATTAAATATACGATATAGATATCTTATTGTACTTGCTAATATAAACATTATTCTGCGAATACTAAATCGGTTTAATTTTAAATATTTGATACAGAACTGGCCTGAAATTTTCAAAAAGGTACGTATTTAAAATTGACGTTTTAATAAAAACGTAATAACGTCAAATCATTATTTATAAAAGGTTGTATTTACATTCCTAAGGATAAAGGTGTAAAAATATCCAGAGTCCCATAAAATATGAATATTTCAAAGCGTTCATTGTTCAACAACAAAAAAACACTGATTTTAAGAAAGTAACGCTTTTTTGATAACATTTGATTGTTTTTAAATATAAAGTAAAAATTTGTTACATAAGTTTCAACAGTTTACATTTAGACTTTAAATAGCGAATAAGTAAATGTCAAACCCCAAGAATGTGAAAATAAAGCGGTCTATATACCTAAGATAAACAATTTCTAAATTTCCGTGTCAAAACGATGCCACACATTAAAACTAAGTGATATGCGGCCAGCAAACATAGGTCTATCGTTTCGAAACAGAAAAGCTGTCCCGTATCTCATTCAGATCTCGTAGAGCGTTTGAATACAAGTGGACAATTTAGGACCGTTCTTTCAATTAATTAATTTCGTTTTCGTTCATTCCGATTGAACCATCGATCAAACGCACTCTAGTGCCCACTTAGACGGTCCAGTAATTAATGGAGCATCGTTGAGCACCTATGTGCAGAACGAACCCGATTTCTGGAGAATTGTCACAAACTGCCACTCCTGTGGTCCACATAGATTTCTCGTTCGAGAAATTAATGAGATCTTGTGCCCTGATAGACGTCGTCTTCTTCGACATACTCTTTGTCCCATTACGAGAACAAACAATAATTACGCTTAAGGACTACCTGTTACTCGAATTGCTCAACTTATGTCAACATGCAATGAACAAGATAACGATCAATTTTATCCATTTTTATTTCATTTATTAAATAAAAATATATATGTATGTGTTCGTATAACGAACTATCTGATCTATAGATCGGTTCGTCCATCCGTCGGAAATGGACTGCAATCCACTGTTTTTATGGCTTCGGACATTTTTCTCCTTCAGCTTTGTAAAAAACCACTCTTTTTATTGAATTTAATGTGTAACCTTCTTCATATAAGAGTTCAGTAACTTATCACTATAGAATCTAAGTTGAGAGCTTTTCAAGTAAATCTTATTGAACATAAACGTGCTTTAGATCGGTGTTTTGGATTTCTAGTCAATATAACTCAATTACGTTTATATTGGTTTATGTTATGCACATCTATTTTAACCTATGTGTCACTTAGACAGAATAAGACAATTTTACCAGTTCAGTATTAAAATACTATTTAAGATACAATCATCTTTAAAAACAATTAATAATTTTTTTAATATTGTACAAGCAATTTAACACTATATATCGACAAAAAATTAATAAAAACAATTGCTTAACAAAATAATAAAGAGATTATTACTGACTTCTAGCAATATTAAAATTTATTTTTAAGCTAAAACTCAAATGATCGCACTCAATTATTAACTAAATAGGAATATGTAAACATAAATAGAATAATCAAATCAATTTATTTTGAAAATGATGTAATTTGCAATCAATAAAGCTACGGACCACATAAGTTGTATACTTAGGACTTCTGTTACGAGCTCAAATACAGTTAAAACAAGATTTAATTTTGAAACGAACGGAAGTCGCCATTTAAAAAGAAATTAATTGCAATTTTTCCTTTTTATATACGGTATTAATTATCTGTACACTTGGGAAACAATTGAGCACGAATGAATCGAATACAACTTAAATAGTAATAAGAAATCAATATCTAAGCAATGGAAACACAAACCAATGAATATAATTGTTTTAAGAATCATTTCAGAGTCTTTGTGTAGTCTACGACTAGTTACTAGTAATATAATTGAAAAACATATTATGAAAATTTAAATAAAAAGTCGATTAATTGTGAAACTAATCTATTTTTTTTAATAAAAAAATTGTAATGAAAACGAATATCAGAAGAAACCAGTTTTCAAAGTGTATTTTTGAAAATTCTGTTACTATTTTAATAACGCAGTTACTGCAAACCATTTTATCTGATTGGGCAGACGTTAAATTCTACAAATTCAAAGTTACTGTTTATCCATTAGGATAAGATTAAAAAAATTCAAAAAAACTTTCCTAAACTAAATTCAGGTATTCATTAAATGCTAAAAAATTTGAAACATGTTAAATAAAATTCGAACCCCTCTTACTTTTTCCCCTATTTAAATTATACATGTCGTTTTCATACAATATATTATAAATTTAAATCGGTTTAAAATCATTGAAGCTCAAAATTGATTTGTTCTTAAGATCTAAAATAAACCCAGAACAAGTAGCCAAAAATTATATCAAATTGTAAACAGCCGAGTAGTGTATTTATTTATAAAAATAGAAATAACATGTTATTTTAATTTTCTAAAGCTAATATTAAAGAAGAAATAAAATACATTTCCCAAAATCTATCAGTTCCTTAACATGGAACTTAACTAATTTAAAAACACAAAAAATCGAGCTTATTTTTAAATAAACTTCAAAAACAATTTTAAAACTTGTTTGAATAATAAAATCGATTTATCGATGTAAAAGATTTGTAATTAAAAAATAGTATCTATAATAGGTATACCTTAACTTTAACTTTAACTTTGGAGATTTAAAAATTGAAATATTCAATTCAAATCATCTAAGGCTAAAGACCATAAGTTCACAGATTTCACCATTTATTCAAAAGTCGGCAAACGAGTTCCCTGGATGTTAGAAACATTACTAAAAGTGCATATTAGTTTCCATTGCGCTTTACGAGAAATCTATTTGACTGAAACCAGAAACAAGAGACATAAGACAGGTACAATATTGTCCAAGTGTGTTTCGAAAATGCAATTTGATACACCGTAAAATTTATAGTGAGTGAATACCACAACATCCGGTTTTTGTCGTTTTACGAACCGTAACTTAATTTTTACATTTCTTTTTAATATTAAAAATATTAAAATTTCATCAAAGAAATCATTGGCATTGAAACACCAAGTATCCTCATGCCATCAGCCAAATTTCGACTCCAACATGAGCCATACAAGTGCTTTTTCACTATGATGTATCCCATAGACAAACATAAAACGTACATTAATTTAATCAAATCTACACTGTGAAGTAGTTTTTAAAAAACACAACTACTTTATTCAGACTATGTTTTCTCTGTGTATTTAATATAGTTTGTGACTTCGCCGTTAAGAAGTCGCTTCAGAAAGCTTTAATTAATGCAGAATAAAGAATGAAGTTTATAATAACGTTTGGCTTTCATTACACTCATACTGCTAATAAGTACCTTTCTGATATGAACTGTCGAACTTAAAGTTGTAAAAATCTTATTTATGGAGCTAAGCTCAGAATGAATTTTAAGTAGATGAGACAAGCACAGAGAAATATTTATGCGAAACTTTAAACGAATCGGTGTAGTAAATCAAAAGAAGTCGAAGAAAATACGCACAGCACACAAACGTCGCACTAATGTACCGGCATTTTTCATGTTCTCTAAAGACAATTTGTCAAGATTTTCAAAGAATTCTTTATGCAAGGAGAACAAAAAGGGTTCAAGTCCATCGAGCATTAAAACTTAAGGAGAAAAACTTGATTAATCAACGTCAAAAGGGTTTTCTCGTCAAGTTACCTTTTCACAGCGGACAAAAGCGTTTATCGTGCAAACCGCACATACTTCGCCTAACTGCCCTCATAATCAACTAAACACTTGTCCGTGGTGCAAAAAGCTTTTTCCTCGCTCATCACCGTTCTTTTATTACTTTATTGGCCATAAATCCAAAACAAGTTCAATGGAAACATTTCCGAAAATGGTCACGGCTATTTGTCGAAAATCGTCTACTGAACAACAAAAAACCCCAGTGTAAATTCGTTAAGGCCGTAATTCAAACAATGTCAAGACACACTTCAACCAATTCCAATTAAAATTCCTCTGAACTCAAATACCACTCACAAACTTCAACTTCAACTTCAACTTTAACTAGTTGCAACACTTTGAGCCCTTTGCGATGACAAACATTCACAGAGTCATGCGAAAAAATTAATGGTAATTACACCAATCGAAGTGTCCACAACAGAATCGAAATAGTCATGTCTATTAATTATTTGTCAAGTTGTTTTTTCTTAAAAATGCACTCCACTCTAAATATAAATGACGTGTTGAGTACCGAAAAGTCGAAATTATTATTCTATTGTGTGCCATAAATATGTTACCGAGCTCAGTCACATGGGGTTTACGAGGAGCGCACTTAAAAAAACAAACGCAGTACCTTATGGCGTCCCAAATGATCATAGCCAAACGAAACGTACTCGAAAACATTATTTTTTAATTAGAAAATTAATGCATTTGTTAAAAAAACCAATTACACTTTCACTCTGTGCATAAAACGAAAATAGACATTCAAAACAGCAATTCGAAAAGAATCTGCTTAATATAAACAAGTTTCGGTTCAACAATTTAGATACCAAAATGTACAGACGAAACTAATATTTGTACAATTAATTTAGGAAAACGATAATCTTAAGTAAAATTTCACGAAAATTTGCGTTTTTCTATAAGAAGGGAGGGGGTGAGTGATAATAAAAAATGAATTTCAAAACTAGACGCTTACATCATTCATTACGAACAAACTCTTAGAAGTTGTAAGTGTCTAGTGCACAAACGTTTTTTTCCAAATTTAGTATATTTTAATTATGCTCTATTAACCACTAGATATTTTACTATTCAAAAAATTTCATATTATATTGCGATGAATTTTTCGAAACGTGTTTGGTTTCTTAAATGTGTTGCGAAATGTTCCAATTATATTTATCTGAAACATTCTGAACTTAAATAACATTTTTAAATTTACTTTTGGAAACAATTCTAAGTAAAATATTTAGTAGTATCGTAGTATCGTATTATCGTCTTAATTTTTAAATTGATTTACAAACAGATTAATCAAACACACAGGAAGACTTAACAAATAACTAACGATGACCGTTAATTTATTTCAACTAAAACAAGATGCGATTCCTGGACCAACGATGTCGTAAGATCTACCAGAGTTCTGAAAAAAAACTGGAATGACTCGCCAAAGATCAACTCGCCAAACTTGTAACAAGACGTTCCCAGATACCAAAGAACGGAAGTGGAATCAACTAATTACTGTGAGAAGATTTCGCTCAAATTCATTAATAAACTAATATATTTTTTGTTTGACTTGTTTATACCTATATGTAAATTTTCTAGAATTTTTTTAGAAATTCATTTGAACAAATAACAAAAAAGCAATCTTACGTAAAGCTCAATTATGGCTAACTTGTTAAAATTTGAGTGAGCTTTTGTAATAAATTAATATTAAATTTAATAATTTTTATTTTAAAAATTAAACAGTATTTTCTAATTACATAAGTACTAAAAAATATTTTTAAAATTTTACTCTCTGCACAAAATAAGAACATAGAAAAGCTGTATTTCTCTCAAAGTTGAAACCCTCACATTTTTTTCAATTTTTTAGCCTAAAGTTTCAAACTGAATTATTTTTATATAAATTTTATTAATATTCTACTCCATTTTCAGACAATAAATTATAGATATATTTCAAAGATAAGTCTAACAATTTCAACTTGTTTTCAATCAATTTCCTGTAAGTTTGAAATCCAATTTTCCCTAATATATTCTGTTATCTTCAAGTGTTTATTTTACTTGGATGTAAAAAATGGCGCCGAAATTGAAACATGACATTGCAAATTTTTTGTTTGTAAATAATGTAATAATGTAAATAAAAAAATATAACCAAAATGCCTGTTTTCGTTTCAAAATCTAATGGCGATTTAGTTGAAAGTAGGAATAAGGTTTCTGAATCTTTACGATTATCAGAACAGTGCAAATTTTATTTTGAAAATAAAATATTCGAACATATTAATCTACTAATTTTTATTAATTTTCTCTAAAAAGTGAATATGTTTCTATTATTAAAAAATCGCAGAAGAATTTTAATGACAGAATAATATAGAAACGTTAAATTTTAAATTTTATAAATTGTAACAGATTTAAATTACGAAATAAAACAAAGTAAAACTTTTAAATATTAGATTCGATTTTCAGAACAGTTTATATTGTTTTACTTTAAAACAGAAAACGAATAAATATTATAGTTGTGACACAGACTGCATAGCAGCTATTCCGTTACTGTCTTATAACATTTGACTTTCATTATCCACGTCTTCTGAAGTTGCTTTTGTATGAGATATGTGCATATTTACCTTTTTGTGGTCTTAAAAATTCTCTAATTTATATATCTGTCCCGCACCGAGAAATCATCAATCATTAAATTTTTTGAAGCTCAAAGATCCACATAAAAAGTAAAACTTTTTGTATTAAATGATGTGTGAAAACTAATTTCTTAAAGCACTTATCAAAAAGTATAGGAGTTTCGCATTAATTTTTTTTATTCGAAAACTGGATTATCTAAAATGATATCAGTAGTTTGTGCTCATACAAATATATATAAACAGGTGATCCAGGATAAAATTTAGAAATCAGTTAAATAAAAGAAGAATCGACACATATCCAACACTTAATCTAATCGATCAACTTAGCCTCACATATTTAAGATACATGACTTGACTCGTTTCTTAAATGTAAACCGTACGCATACAGAAAGTAAAAGAAGATGTTCGGATTGAACTCAAGAGAAAGGTAAGTCACAAAGTCGAAAACTAAGGCAATAGAGAAACTTCCATGTGCGATTTGGTCGAGAGAAAATTAGAAATCACACATTGAAAAGTGTTGATTCAACATATAGAGTAATGAATTGATGAACATTTATACGGCAAGAAGAGAAGAGAACAGCGGTGCCAACGATGCCGATGATGATGGAAACCGCGATGACGAGGTAACAGTAGGTTCATTCAGGCAGGTAGCCACCAGGTAAATGGAAACAAATTAAAAGGCATTTAATGAACTTTTAAGCGCTCTGTAGTCAGTACGTATACTCGAACACTTCACATGGTCACTACATGCATTAAAGCTCTGTGCGAACTTTACAGTCTGCACAATGATCACTTTTCCGGCAAAAGAGAAATAAGTGAAACCAATAAATCTCATTGGAAGCCGTTATTCATTTCGTTATCGAGAAACAGTGCTTTTTGTGCTCATCGAAAAGCCTGTTCTGCTTCTTCCGAAATTATTTCGAGATCTAAAGTTCCCATCCAATTAACTTTTACTCGTTCGTCAAACAATTCGGCTCTACGTATTGTCTATATGCCATAGATTTTATCGAACAGTTTCGATTCGGTCAAATTCCTCTCAAGCAATATGTATGTTCTTTTATACATACACTCACGCAAAACAAACTATCAACACCAAGCGATGACAAACTGAAAACCACAAAATCTACATCACAATGCCATCAATTATTATGTTATTTTTTGTTCTATTCAAAACCCCTTTCGAGAAACGGAATCAAATGTGGGCCGCGAACCTTCAACATACCCATATAATTTAAGCAAATATTAGTTCGTCGTTGTGTGGAAGCGCATTTACGAAAATCTCCGCAAAACTCACCGAAGACTACACCAACTACTGTATGTCATTCGGTCTTCTTTACCGAACAGATGTTTAAAAAGAGCTTTGTTTCCTGTGGCCACAAAACACTTTATAATTAACGTGTGGCAATAGCGTTTACTGTAAACAGACGTAAAGGTTCTTATGGCGTCTTGATGCCTTGAGCCATTTCACTATAGATATACAGAGATGAAGTTCTACAGGAATCTTAACAGCTAAATATATGTTGATGACTCTATATTATAGGAAATGTATACGAGCTTATTGCTCGTAGTTTACGAAACAGACGCTTTGTTCACCACACAAGTGGAAGCGACTAAAGTGACGCGCTTATAGTTCAAATCCCTGGGGACACTTGACGCAAATTCGCAACATATTGCACCCTCGCATGAACCTCTAGGCGCGTACGCCTCCCATATTATTAAATAAACAGTTTTTTTCCGGTCAGTTTCGTATATTTATTTACGTTTCATATGCTCAACTAAATTTAATAATATAACCTCTAATGTCAATATTGGCGTAAATTTCGAAAAACATTACGTAAAAATCAAGCGGAAACAATGACACCTAAATGGTGTTTTCTACACGCATACAGTTATAAATACACTGAAGTTTAAACATAACCGAGTAAAATTAAATTTAAATTTAGGCCTTAGAGAAGATCCAACTGAATAAACTAAAAGCAAACGCATTGCTTTCAAATGTATAGACTTAAATCTAATCAAAATATTTAAAATTATGACGTATTTATTATTTAGAAATTCAAATATGCGTGTATAAAACAAAAGCATTTGTGCACAAAGATACATGATATTTTTTAAGTAATTAAAACCGTGTTGAGACGTATCCAAAAGCATAGATATTAAGTCAAATGTATAAATATAGTTCGGTGGATTCCAAGCTTAATACTTTATGTTCATGTTTTCAGTTTTACATGTCTAAAGTTAGGTACACCAGTATATATTCTAATTTCAAATTCTAGAATTTTATACCCAAAGTAACCTAAGCGAGCTACTTGAATATTTAGAACTATGCAACATAACCCACACAAAGAAATAAACAACATTTCAATTCTTAAATGCTGTGTTGGTGTTATGGAGAATGAGTTACTTCTGCTTAGCAATAGAATACGATCGGACTTTTGCTTGATTTGTCAAATTTATACTAGAAAGGTAATAGTAGGCATGGCTTTAGTGCTAAGCATTAGTTCAATCTAGTAAGCATGTTTAAACAATGTAATCAGGATCAGACAAGTTTCAGCAAAAGTAATACTTCCCAACAGCTTCGGAGCACATCTGTAGTCGAAGTGGCTAAAATATGCGAAAACGCACATATGTCTCGGAAAGCTCATTAAAATTTCTCGCTAAAATACACCTCAGTTTCGAAATGCACATTAATCGAATTGACAAAATACTCTTAAGCGCCGGAATCCGAAAATTGGGAAATTATCTATTACTTTCCGGTCCAATGGTCTCGATTCATTCTTTGTCACAACGGAAACATAACAAGGCTTGCAACATACCCAATAAACGAACATACTGGGCACATGTAACGTGCACAATTGCTCAGTATGTCCGTCGTCGGAGAACTTTCCCATCGAGTAAAAAGTGATTTGCGAAAAAATCAATCATGCAACAAAAATTGCTACATTCGGAACAGCAAATGCATGCAAATTAATAACACTGAACGGTGCAAAATTAATTTCATCTTCTCGTCTTTTCGTTCGTTATCATCTTGTGCAAATAATTATTCCGTTCTTACTGCAATTTTTTCCCATTTAATATAAATATGAGCTGTGTATTAATTTTTTTCTCTTTCTGAACGCAAGGAAAAAATAATAAATATAGTGGCTATATCTTTGACGATCAATTCTAGAAACCGTATCCACAGCATCCTAGTCTGACCGGCCAATAGAAGTGGAATAACGGAAAAAGTTATATGTACTGTAATAAATTGATACTCATCATCTTCATTTTATTCCTATGGCTTGTGTACTTATAATTGTCCCTTTTCCATTCTTATTGTCACTTTCACAATTATCTCTAATCATTTTCAGCATTTTACTTTTCAATTAAAAAAATTAAAGAAAAAATCCGAGAAAAATGAAATTTCAAGCATTCGTTTCAAATCAAAATTGCTTTATAAAACAGTAATTAACCCGGTTGAATTGTGTTATAGAGAGGACAAACCACACTTGAATTTTGAAATTTAAACTTGTGAATATTGTATAATACAAAAATATATTAAAATAAAAACTAAATTTACAATTATGCTTCAGAACGTTTTTAAATTTGTTATTAGTGAAACCCAAAAATAATTTGTTTTAATCAAAGTAAATTTGATGTAATATAAGAATAAAACAAAATGTAATTTCACTATTAATTTAAAACCTTTTATTAGAACCCCTTCATAGTAAAATATTCACAAGTTTATTCATGCGTAAATTTTAATTTTTTTAAAAAATATATCGTAGTATACTAATCAGCGGTACCAAACTTAAAAAAAAACTGCTAAGCTAAGGTAAGCCACAAATATCAAAATAAAACAACAAATTG
>AGDA01070494.1:0-47948 GCA_000281935.1 Mengenilla moldrzyki | reverse complement strand
TTGACATAGAATAAATTTTATGTAGACATATGTCATTGTGTCCTAATTTATTAGGGGTTGAGTAATAAGGATGGGAAGTGAATAGTACCAAAACATAAGCTTCTGTACTGCAAAATATTTTTTTTTTTGAAAAATGATATATAAAGTAAAAATCTATAAAAATAAGAAATCATTAATGGCTAAGAGTTAATAAGTCAGTTTCCGGTTGCAACGCCATGTAGTGATGGAGGAATTTTCTTTACAGATTTGTTAAAAGCGTAATTTGTGCAATTTATCATGGTAAAAAACATAAAAAACTGAAAATTTCAATCAAAATAATAATGAAATCAAACATTTCTATTAAAACTTTTGTAAATTTTTACACGGATAACAATTTCTATTTAGATTTGGGGTTAGTATAAAAACATTTGTTTTTATTAAAAAAACATTATAAAATTTAGTCAAAATATACTTGAAATTAATATTTGTATACTTATATAGCAAATAATAAGTATATCTATATGCGTTTTTAATAATATAAACCTACTTGTTCCGATTTCAAGTAGATGTTAATTTAAAAATAATTAGTAATAATTACTAAAGTTATTAAAAAAACCTTTTGTTACATATAAAAGCTTATATGTTTTGCTAGTTATCACTTTTAACTTTTGTAACTCAATTTCTAATGAATTAGACTACGACTGGCATATGTTAATGTGCGTGTGAAGGCATGGCTTATCAAATAAGAGCACTTTGTAAGAAATCGGGATCAAACGCCTCGTATTGTTTCGTTGTGCGATCAGTTTTTAGCAATAGTCGATAAAAATGATCGGTTTTGAAAAATGGAGTTTCAATACGATTACAATTTACGCAAAAACAGAATGTGTCTATGAGCAATTAATTTTGAAAGTTAATAATAAAAATGTCATAACGAAAATTTTAATAGGTTTGTAATGACCAAATTTGGTCTAATGATCATATTTTTCCCATTTAAGTAGATAAATATAATTTTATTGATTGCGAGAAACAGTCATCTCTTTTGAAGAAGACAAAAATAGAAAGTCAATTAAAGCGAAAATCACTATTACACGTCATATAATAAATTTATTACTGAAAAATATAAATTTATCACTTAAACCGATCCGTTTAATTAATTTAAATATTTTTTTCAAGAAGTAATAATTAAATTTAAATGCATGTAAAACTGCTAAGGTGTGCCGAGTGCATGCAACCAATTATTTTTTCACCATTTTCCTAGAATTTTTTTTTAGTAAACTGCCAAAACAAAGTTTGCAATTTGAATTTTACTCTTAACCAGTTCGATTAGTTAAAAGTTTTACACTTCCTTAGCAGCGTACAAGTGGAACGAAGCTAAGAGACATTAAGCATTATCATATATCATGTAAATGTAAAATATTTCTTTTTATTTAAATGAATTTTAATAAAATACCTTTTTAATAAATTATTTTCACGCGAAAATTTCAACGTTTCATTAAACGGTTATCAAAATTGAAAATCAATACATAAAGTTGATATCCCATGAATTTTTTATCAGAATCTTAAGAGATTATGTTGATTGAATTTCGAACTTCTTTTTTATTCGACTCGAACAAAGTTTAAGAATTCCTTCGGCTACTTTGAAATCATCCTCTACTTACATACTGAGACAATTAATTATGGTTATTTGACTAATTAAAAAATCACACACAGGGCCTTATAGCAAAATCAAAGATGTGCACTTGAAAAAAATTGTGACTTAGTATTCAAAAAATATTCCTTAAAAAACTAATAGCCTTCAGGTGTTTATTAAAAGCTTCTTCTTTTCATTTTAGAAGTCTTCGTACATATTTTATTTTTTAATTGGAATAAAAATCTTGTTTTCTTATTTTATTTTTTTAAAATGGGAAATTTATATTTAAAAATTTTTGTTCTTATCAAAATAAATAAATTAAAACGTGGATTTAATGTGTCGGCTGAAAGTTTATCAAATTTTAATAATCGTTTGGGAACCGAACAAGAAAAAATTGAAGCTCATTAAGCGCTCACTACACACTGGACCCCGCCATTTTCTTCTCCCAGTAAGAGCAGCACACAAAGCAAACTTTTTGATCGTTACTGAGATTCGTTTCCGATAAAACGAAATTACTTAAGAATTGAATTTGTTTGTCGCTTTTACATTCTTTTCAGTTTTTGTGTATGTACGTCTATATGTGTGTCTATGTATGTATGTGTGTGTAAGTGTGTAAAATCAAAGCACACTGATATCGATTTTATTGCATTTATTGCATTTTGCAAGCATTAACGGAGAGGGTCTTCCGAATAAAACGCGAAAAGAAATAATACTCTTTAAGATCTCCGGCTTGCGATATGACTTCTTCTTCTTCTTCTTCGTCTTCTTTATATAAGTGTCCACGAAAATATTGATAAAAAATTTTTATAAAAAATCAGAATTGTAATAATGGTAAGAATGGTTCGAAAAACACATGCCGACTCGACAACTAACTTGTTTTCATATCACCTTGCCGCATCCGCATATGAATTATTTATTTCGGATTCGCCGAGCAAAAATCTATATGTGAAATCACCAGAAATATTTGATCTTTTCTCTTATTTCGCGATCGATCAAAACCTGAGATTATATACTATTTTTTCATCATTTATGGATCAGTCTTTCCGAGCGACTAACAAGAGAGTAAGTACAGGTCACAAGTTTGTCTCTTGTAACTTGTGACTGAGCGAAACTTGTATCTTTGAGAACGTTTAATTTCAAATGTTGCTTTTTTATCGAAAATTGCTCATTTTATAAATATTTATAAATTGTCAACACCTGTATACATTTCTTATATATATATTTGAAATCACACAAAAAATTGACGATAACAAATCAATCGTAAAATAATGAGCTAAAAATGTACAAAAGACATTCAGTTTTTTCTTACTTGGAGGTCGCATAAGAGATCAGAAATCACTCTTGTTTATCGTTTCGCAAAGCAAAAGAGCTTTTTACAAATGTGAACTTTGCTAAAACGCTGCATAGCCAAAGATGAAGCTCTGATCGTTCTTTTTTCTCTGCTTTATTGCGTCAAACGTATATAACACTTGTTACAAAGTAGTGAATGTTATAAGCATTACATGCTTGTTTTACTAAAACTTAACAAATATTTCCCATTTATTATGTATGCAGTTCGATCCGTTTTCGTAGAGGTTTATTCAATTTTTTATTTATTCATATACATAAATACATAAATACACATATAAGAAAGAAACGATAAAAAGCAAAAAGAATAAACAAAAAAATTTTGCATTCAATATTTAAAAAAATGTTCACTTTTTCATATAAATCTGTCAGATTTGTTGATTTTGCCGTTTCTGAATTTCGCATTTTAATATTAAAAAATTCCTTTATGACAATCGCGACGTTTCTTTTTTTATTCATTTACAATTTCAAATTGCCATTTAAATGTGAACAGTAAAGAAAAAAGTTACTGTTTCCCATAGCTTATGCCAATAAATAATAATTTTTTACTACCGTTGATTTATATTTCAACAATTTTTTTACAAACAAAGAATTGGTCAGAAACTTAAAAATGTAATAAATTATATAAAAAAAAGAATCAATTTGAGTTGCGATGTCATTTAAAAGCTGTGTATTATTATTGAATAAATAACTCGATATTAAAAAAATTTCAAATTTTTTAAGCAAACATATGATAAAATTATACGCACGGCAATAGAATTTGCGTCAAAAACAAGTACTATTTCCGGTTTATCGTAGACAATAACTATTTACATTAGAGTTTTTTTAAATTTTATTTCTGTAGTAATAACATTTGGAATATTTCAAGTATTTATTTGTAATTATTATAAACAAAAAAACAATTTCCTTAGTCATTTTTGGCTAAATATTTACTAAAAGTAACAAATTTAAGATAAATTTATTTCAAATTTTAACAGTAATTAATTGTTATATAATTAATACACTTACGTGGCTATAAAGCTTCAATTGATGAATTTTTTTCATAAATTTTTAATAAACTTTAAATACAGAACTGTGTTAAAATTCTATAACTAAAAATTTTAAAATTCTAAAACTTATGAAACATCTACACACTTTTGGTCTCTTCAACAAAAAAAGCGTTTGTATATTATGTGTAATAAAAGGAGAACGATATCTTCTGTCGTATTGTGTAATGTTATATACATTGAAACTTTGGAAAATAACCAATTTTACATCTTAAGATTCTAGGCAGGGTATTGTCAAAGGAATCACAGTTAGGCTGTTGCTTGATCTTATTAAGTAAATATAGTTGTTCGACTAAACTATCTACTTGTTAGAAGTACAATAAGTTACTCGGCTATAGTGCCAGGCAATTACTTTCAACTAGCTTAGAAGGTTTAATATACTATTGTTATTATTAATCACGTTGTTAAAAATTATTCCAATACAATGGGAGTTACTTTTTAATAAAAATTTGGATACTATTCTTTCAAAGTTTGTAAATTCTTAGTAGATTAGTTTACGTAATCTTTTTTACATGTCTTTCAAAGGCGTAAATCGATTTTCACCTGAAATAGTAAAAGAAATCCATTTGAGGCAATTGATACCATTTGAGAAAAAGATTTTTCTTTAATTTAATAACTTTTTTAAACATTTTTTAAAGTTCATGTAATTTACATATTTAACCGAATTTATCATTAAATTTGCTTATAATTTAAACGTATAGACTTGATTGAATCATAAATAATATAATATTTAGCTAATTTTCAACTTAAAGATCCAAAACTAAGGTAGTATGATTATGTCATCATATGATACAAATACTGGGTTTCTTCATTATTACTATAAGAACAAAAAGGTGGGTTCCAGAAGCAATATATTAATTAAATTAAACTTTTGGACTCTTCTTAGTTTCTGAATTTTACTGGAAGCTTTTAATTGATATAGATAGTTGCGAATACTAGATGCTTCTATTGAAATTTACAATACACTCATATTCATATTATGACATCATAAGGTAACAGAAAAAGGTTAAATATTTTACGAAGTGTAAATTACTAACATATCATTATGTTTATATATTAGAATGACAAAATATTATCTGGTTTCAATTTTTATGTTGATTTGTAGATGCATAATATGCATCTATTGATGGTCTATTCTATTGATGGTCAAGCAGTAGGAAATTTTAAGGGTGATATGTAAATTTAAAATATATCATGTATTTTAACAGAGCTAAGTAACCTAACATTTGTTACAAAGTAAACAAAAAAATACTATGGCTTTTTTGACTAAATTAATTGAAGTTAATTTAAAGAAAATTAAAGTAAAATTATATTGATTATACTGATATTTTAAAATGAAAGAAAATATTTCAAAAAAAAAGTTTAAATTTAATCTTGATATGTCAAATATGTCTGTGTTATTATTCATTATAACTAAAGATAATAATATTAAAACAACCAAATTATGATAAAAATATGTTATTTGATTTCTTATTAAACCTGGGATAAAATTAAATTTTCAAAATTTTAGACGAATCTTGCCAACTAAATGTGCGGATAAAGTGAAGATAATATTACTGTGATATCACTGTGATAATTCACAGTTGTGAGGATTACATTTAACTCCACTGTGACATCACTGTCATGATATAGTGAGGATCACTATATCATCACAGTGAATGTTCAAAAACTCCTCACAGCAATATCCCAGTGATATTACTGTGATATCGTTGTGTTATTTCACAGCTGTGAGAATCACAGTGTGAAACCACAGTGATATAACTGTGAAAGTAATTGGTTGATAGAGGTAATTTTAACTTTTTAGAACTTGTTTTAAACAATTAGTTGTGTGTGTGTAAATTAAGAATATATTTTTATAAGTATAAGAATGACTTAATTTTTTTTATCATCTTTAGATCCACTATAAGAAAGAATAAATCATCGAATTTTATTTCATGTAATTTAAGAAATTTGTTGCTTAATATAAAACAAATTAACATGTATTAAATTTTTTAAAATTTTTTATGAGTTTCATAATAATAATAAATGTATTATTATAATAATGCAGATATATCAGCTTGTAAAGCAATAAATTATGTTAGTGATTTTATTCATTATTCGGATTTTTAATTAAAATTTAAAAAAACTCCAATT
This sequence comes from Mengenilla moldrzyki, assembly GCA_000281935.1. Classification (NCBI taxonomy): domain Eukaryota; kingdom Metazoa; phylum Arthropoda; class Insecta; order Strepsiptera; family Mengenillidae; genus Mengenilla; species Mengenilla moldrzyki. The sequence goes on along the minus strand of AGDA01070494.1, from coordinate 41,813 downwards.
ATTGTACTTATGAATTATTATAGACGAACAATACCTTAATGCCAAACTTCAAATTTGTGATTAAATAGAAATTTTTTTATAGAACAATTATTTGTTTATTGTTAGTCACAGCCTGAGAGCTTATTGTTTTGTAAATTTAATTATATGAGCTTGAAAACTTTTCTATTATTCTGTTATTATTACAGAATGAAATTTTAGCAAAAATTATTTGTTTTCAAGTTTATATCAAAGTACGCTTTAAATTTACTGAATGATATATTTATTGATTTTTTACCTTTAGTGCATTTACGAAAACGCTAAGGAAAATGTTCCCGTTTTGAAGAACTTAATAGTGTTGTAAAGTAACGTTTTAGTATTAAAGAATCGAAACGAATTAATTCGTTATGCATTGATATTAGTAAATAGACCCCACTAAATCAAGGCTTCAAGGTGAGATAATTATAATTCAGGTGTAGTAGGCGGAATCAGGGATTGACCGTTCGGTCGGTCGGTCGATCGGTCGCTTGATCGGTTCTTGGTTATGAAAATTGTCGGTGATCAGTTCAACTTTCAACGCTTTTGAGTAAAGAACGTGCACGCGGGCCGGCTTTTCATTCAAAAACTGGGTTACGCGACTCGTCTTACAGTCCAGGGGGCTCGCGGCCACTTGCCACTCAATCGGGGGTGGCAGACGCCGAAGGTGGAAAGCACTTTGAAACCAAAAGGAACGGGCCGAAAGCGATTTTCGAAGACTAGGACATTGCGCACTTGTCGACTACAATAGGACCGTGTACGACGATAAAAACGGCAATTTTCACGCGAAATTTTCATTGAAAAATTAAATTAATAAAGTGAAAAAAGGAAAAGAGTTGCGACGACGCGTACGCTCCGATCCGCCTGTACACTAAATTCCCGACCAACTGATAGCGGCGTCGCGACGCGTCTTTGACAGAAATGATCGCGGCATCGAGCTGTGTACATCAAAATATTTTGTGCATTATGAAATTCAGGTGGTGTTGTTTTACCAATGGCATCGCGACGCCCCGCCAGCCGCTTATCATAAATTTGCTAGGTGTACACTGTAAAATGTGTTTTTGAAATTTCGCGATTGCTTCAAAAAACATGTTACACTTTATTCCTTCATTTCGTTCATATCGTTTTTGATATATAAATATAATATTCGACAACGCGATTTCCATTGTTTTTCATTACGCTCAACGACAATGTCAAGAAGAAAGCAAGCCAGACCTTTCCGATTGCTTGAAGAAAAGAGTGCTTTGGAATCACATCTTACACAAACAACTGATTCAGTATCAAATGTTGAAATCGGTAAGTCTCCTACAACAGTCAATGGAAATCATAAGAGTAAATACAATGCTAATAAGCGTATACGTTTGAATAATAAAAATTATGAAATTTGTACTACGTAAATTCTGTAATTGCGATTATCTGGGGTGCGAGAATTTTTGACTCAGTTTCAAATTATTAAAGCAAACCTCACTCCAAAAAAAAGAGAAGTTTTCATACAATAATGCCGAAACAAATTGCAAATATTAAAGTTGCAAAAATAATTTCAGAATTACTAACACTAAGTACAACTTTGTTGTGTTTTATCTTTGATAATTTTTAAACAATATATTTTTTACGGGGTTTAAATAATTTACTAGGCTTTTAAAAAACGATAGGATCAGCAGGAGATGTCTGTTAATAAATTTTTTCATATTTATTCTGTTAAGTTATTAATTTCTTCACTTCATAAATTTCTTTATGGAATCTATTAATTAATTTTTGATTCCAGTTTTTAGAAATATGAAAATTTTTGCCCAAAAATTTTCCGATTCTTCGGTGAGAATTCGGTCTTTGAAACTTTCTCAAAAGAAATATTCGGAAATTTTTTTCATTAACTTTTTAAGAATTCACAAAATATTAACGTATCTATGCTTTCATAAATATATTTATAAAATTAAGTCGTAAACTCTACCTGTTTACACGATGGAAAACTATAAGAAAAAATTCATAAAATTTTTTGCAGTTCTGTTAAATTTTATTATTTTATTATGTTTTTCATATTAAAACGAACATATTAACACGTTTCCCAAGGTTTTATATAAAACCCATTTTAGTTCTTCGAAAAATTTAATAAAATTTGATAGTTTTACCGATAAATTTTACTGATAGAACACAATATAGTTTGTAAGAAACTTTTTTAATTTAAAAGATAATTTTTGTTTAAAAAGTACAAAAATACTTAAAAATTTTATTGAATGGCGTATAGAACTAAAATCGAATGAATAAAAATAAATTTTAACAAATAAATGGAATCATTTTTTTAAAATTTACGTAAGAAACGTACTTTTTTAAATGTTAATAAAAATCTACTTAAATTTTATTAACAAGTATAAATTGCTGTATGTTCATGATCATATTATTGAAAGAAATATACCAAATAAACTATTATACAGTATTTCATCTTAATAAAATTTTATTAAATTTGAAAGTAAAAAAGTATTGAGTTTTTGCATGAGTTATTGTTTTTGTTAAAAAATTTATAAAATTTTAATAAAAGTATACAATTTTTTTATATGATTGTAATTAAATTTTAATTTAATTTTTAGTAAAATTAAAATACGTAAAAAAGTTAATAAAAATATATTTAAATTTTTTAATGTAAATAGATTTTTATTACTATTTTAGTGCCTATTTAGAGAATTTCACATAAACTTTTTTCAATAACTTTATGGTAAATAGAGATTAAAATAAGATTAAATATGATGAGATTTAATAGGTTTGATTTTAATTGATTGAAATCTAAAATTTAAGAGCAAGAGATCCATTTCTGCTTCCTCGTTATTTGTATAACAATTTTATTTTATACTTTTCATTAATATTAAGTATAAGTTTTTTGCCCAGTTTATATTCACAATTGAAAATATCAATTTTATTCAATTATTATAATAAGTTTAAGGAGTAATTAATAATTTTTTACATTTCAAACGATTATAATTAATTAAATACATATTACTTAGTTTAGTCGCAGCCAAAGATAACCAGATTGCTCACCAAAAAAAGTCTAATAATAATCATAATAACACAGTTTTATCAACCACCTAACTACAAGCTATTCCCATCACCATTACCAATATTCAAAATAATAACAGAATAACAGTAATCGAATAATTATAGATGATCCTGCACACAGAGCTAACAATATTTATACACTTTTATTAATATCATTTATCAACAATGAAAAATTTGTTAAAAATAGTTTGTTTGTTTTGAAACTATTGGCTATTGTTCTATAAAAACACAAAATTTTTTAAAAACTTGTAGACTAATGTTTAGAAAGGGAGTAATGAGTTTCTCGATTATTTTTAAATTACTTGCCATAATTTGCTGAAAATTACACTAAAAAATTAAAAAATATATTAAAAAATCTGTTGTAGTTCCAAAAACGATTAAATTTTACATTTAATAAAGTCTATTATTTTCTAACAATAATGAATTGGTTTATGTTGGCATTTAAAATATGCACTTGAACAGAAAGTAATGTTCCTTTGCTTTAGTAATTTGGTTGTAATTTTCTAACCCCCAATTTTATTAAGTGTATGTACAGAAAATTCTAATGAAAGGTGACAAATTTCTGTCTTAATTTTAAAATTTTTTGAATAGTATGAAAATAACAAGTTCAAAGTAATACATTGGTAATGAAGTTAAAAGTACTTGTGTTTGTTAAGTTCATATTTTAAATCACAATGAAGTTGAAAGAAATGTGTTTGATATAACTTAGTTCTTGGCCACGAAATGAGGGCACCACATGCTTCTAGTCTGTTATTTCATGTCAAAAAACGAATAAAAAAATATTGACTAATGTTTTTTTGAAGGAAAAAACTTCAAAATACAAATTATTTAAAATTTTTAAAAAAGTCAATTAAAATTTTTTTAGAGAAAAGAAGAAATTAAGAAAAAAATCAATGAATAATTTCATAAAATTGCTTTCTTGATTAATATAATCAGAACTTTTGTTAGGGAAAGTCGACAGTTCAATTTGAATAAATTATTAATAAAAAAAACAAAGCATAAAGTTAAAAAAGTTTTAAACTATCAGTACAAATTTTTAAGGGAAATTTGAAACGGCAGGCGGCGTCGAGACGTAGTAAAACGATGCTACGTTATAGAAAAATATCGAGTTTGATTAAAATCGCTTAATTAAAGGGAGGTTTAATTATTTCAAAATAGCGAACTCATAAACTGCAATTTAAAACACGAATGAAATATTGAATTAGAATAGAGCCATTCTCTCATAGGGATCAAATTATACGATTTTATTAATTTTCCCAGTATATAGATGCCATTTTGAAAAATAACCCTTTTCAGTATCGTAATCTCATTAGGTATAGGGTGTTTAATAGAATCATCGATGCATACATAAACATAAGTTTCGTTTTCTCTATCGTAAATTTACCCCATAGAAACACCGGTGTTTTTGAGCGCTTACATTCGCGATTTTACCTTGTCGTTTTGTTTTTATTGTTTTCATTTTGAAATTTTTACAAACCACTTTATCGATTTATTCACATTTACGATGAATAGTGACCTTAAGAATTATTGCTTTTACATGACAACGATTTGAGCAATAAATACGTAAAAGAAAAAAGTGAAAAATGGTCAAAGTACACAGAGTTTGAGGGTAATAATACTTTTAATAACCTGATGTGAAATGTTCGTTTTGAAAATGAATGGAAACAATTTACCGGGCAAATCGTAAAAATAAATGTAATCGGTTTTGAGGAAAATTTTGATTATGCTTCGATTTTTATGTATATGAGAATTTGTGAATATTTTCCCTGAAGACTAATCGGAAACGTTACATGGCACGTTTCAGTTTCGCTCTTATAAGGGTTGCTTGTCATAACACCAATAATAATAATAATAATAAGTTAATTTAATTTTTTTAACATTTTCACTGCAAATTAACCAGATAACGTTCACATCAGGGGGCTGCAAGTGATCTAGTAGGCACGCACAGATAAAGTCTGGAGGCAATATAAAATTAAGTAAAGCATATGAGGCGAAAAGCAATGATCCAGACGACAAATTTTTCCCGCGATTCTGAAAATAGCATGTATAGTTTTCTTTTCTATTTACCTAAAACCATTTGGTACGTTTCAAATTCTTAATTTTTTGTCATAAGAGATATATTTTAGAAATGCGTTGTTGTTTTCAAAAAGAAAAAAGAAAGTTATTTTTATCATTTTTATTTATTGTCATTTTCATATATTTTGATATACAATTTTCCTTCTTTTTTACATTATTTTTCATCTCGGAAAAAGACATATAGCACTTTTAAATCTATAGTTTTGTCTATTTAAGAAACGTTTAGAGAACAGCACAGTAACGTGCAGATATTCTGCAATGATAAAGCACTTGATTGCGAATTAATCGTGCATCCATTCATCAAAAAACGTGTATGTCTGCATATTAAAATATTTCTATAGAATAATGCATAAACGTATTGAATAACGCCTTTCTTTTTAATAATGTTTTTTTATATTTTTTATGTTTTATTTTATTTAGAGGTGGACAAGATTCTTTTTTATTCAGTTTGAAAGCTCTTTTGTTTATGATCTTTATTTAATATTCAAACATATTTTAATACTTGAATCCGGACCTCCTCATCATGGCTGTTTTATTGTTATTATCGTTATTATCGTTATTATTTCATTGCTTTTGTGTCATTCATTATCATTCAAATATATTCCATATTAATTAAAAATATCTCTTAACAAATTTCTCATTTAAGTCACACTCTAAGTAGTGAATACTTTTAAGCAATTTTTCAACGTGTGGAAAAATTAAATTTAGATTTTCTCCGGCGATAAAAATGTTTTTTTCTTAGGAAAAATTCGACTTTATTATATACTTTTAGTTATTTAATTTCTATAAAATAAAAAAATATATACGCTTTCAGGAATAATTATGCAGATTTTTTTAAAAATTACATTTAAAAATCAACTTTTTTTTTGATAAATTACATCATTAATGAGATAAATTTTTTGTAAAATAGTTTTTAGTATTTTTTTTTCTAAAGTATTAAATTTAATAAGTTCATAATCATAATTTTTTATAATATGTATTAAATGAGCAGATTACATAGAATATATTATTTGTTTGCATTGAACCGGAAAATCTTTCAGTTCAAATATTTTTCTAATGACAGTTATGAGAAAAAATATAAATTTTTTTTTCGAATGAACGGAATAATTTATTCAGAAATAATCTGTCGGTTAGGCGACATATGCAATGTTTATGACTATCATTAGTACCAAAATATTTGAAATTTATTCCTGTATGATTATGACAGCTGTAACAGTTATTAAAAAGTTGCAAATTTGAATTAGTTTGCTCACCAGTCGATTTTGCATTCCTATTTTTTTTTTTAGAAAAATGTGTTTTTCATGTCACTTATCTAAATAACAATAAAAATAATAAGAAGAAACTCAACTATTTTTTTAAGGGTACCGAATTGTAGTGTAAACAATGTGACAGACGACTAATACGGGTATTGTGCCCCAAATGTACCGGCCGAATTATACGCATCGTGTACTTTGAATATAGCGGCTTTTTTCAAAAAAATAAAATAGGAGAAATAAAAAAATCTCCGAAAACTGTAGTGTCATCGTTATCATATTTTTTGTAGTTTTTTGTTCGTGTGTGTAGATATAGTTGAAAAAAAGAACATAGTACTTCTATAGTGGAGAATAGTAATGAGCTAAGCAAATTATCCTGTAATTTAAAGTAAGATGTATGTACCGATACGTACGCGTAAACTCCCTCAAAAACGTACATATGTTTGTTGGTTCAATTACTTTGGATAAATATGACGAGAAGAAAAAACATACTGAAATTGTCAACGTTCCAAAATGTATAAGTTAGTTGTCAAGTTGTTTCACTTATGTCTATACTGTATGTCATTAAGGCGATAATCGTTATTTTACAACTTATTCCACCTGCAAGTGATAAACAGTTTTCATAAAAATATTAAAATTGCTCGTAATAAATTCGTTTTTAAGTTTTATTTTTGCTACTTATAACCGCGGCTGTGCTTTTCACTCACATTTATTTGTCACTTGTTAATTTTGCGCAATAAACGCGTACATGACATTTGTGTCTTTTGTCTCCGCGAAAGCGTTTAAAACACGTTTTTTGAAGTAAAATAAAAGCAATAAAGTATCAAAATCTGACATTGTCAAAAAGCCATCTATCATTTCTACGTTTTTAGGAAGTGATTCATGAGCAAAATTATCTGTAATGTAAATATTTAATATAAGAAGAAAAAATTTTTCTAAATAATCAAAAATGAAAACTATTTTTGCTCTTGAGTGATATTAAAAAGTTAAATAATCTGGCCAATGTCATTGGCGTTTGTACCGAAACACGTCAAAAGAGGGCCGGGTACAAGTAAATATGTATTTATGAAAATATAATTTCGTTTCTTTTAACAAATAGCACGTTGTTTTATTGACTGCGAAAATATTTGAATTTCAGCACACTTTTGTGCTGTGAACTACTAAGGGTGAAGAGATTTTTGGGGCCTTTTCCCGGCTTTTCATCCTTGAGTAAATTGGTCGGAAAAATTCAGTCGCGGGAAATTCGACTCTAAAAAAGCCGTATAGATTTCATGTAAATAGACTTGAAGGGCAATTACGTCACTTTATTTACATACAGACACTCTGTCTAGTGAGAATAAAATCCTTTCAAGTCTTTTCGTGTTATAATGAGAAAAGTCGAAGTTCTTTGACATTTTTTCGCAGTTAAAACATTTGGAATAAAGTACATTTTCCTTTTAGTACAATTTCCTTGTAACGTTTTTGTAACATTGTACAAGATAAGTCCGTTCGTTACATTTATTACACATATTGTTACTTAATATTACAAATTTGTTGATTTTTTCATTCGATAGTGTCGTTTTTATTCAGTTTATGGTTCACTTCAAAATTTTGATTCGGGCTTTTTGATTTTTTTGTTATGTCTATAATTTTCCATATATTTCAACAAACATTTGTTTACTGAATGATTTTTCTCTTCCTAAAATACATAAGGGTGTAAAAACAGATGCATCTATAGTAAACAATTTTTTATATGTTAATTATTGTTACTAGTGTTAATCGCGATTGGAAACTGCCTAACAGAATCACAAGATAAAAAGAATTTGTATTAAAACTTAGATTTATTAAACGTGTTTTTTATACATTTTAAAAATATCAAAAGTGTTAATAGCATTGATTTCCCTGGTTTGTTGATCAAAAGTCTATGTACCGTTTAAATATTTTTTTATTGCAATTTAAAAAATCAATTAACAATTTTACGTTATTTTTAAAACTGTTTAAGACGTTGGCAATAAGTATTTTAACTTAAAAACTATTCGTTTTAAGTCAAATCTTTCTCTTTTCTTGCATACATTTAATAAAATTTAAAAATAAATTGAAAAATTGATCCGTTCAATTATTTTTATTAATAAAGATTAGAAATACTAGTATAAGCAAATACACATTGACAGAAAAGTATACTAAAGAACTAGTAATGTGTCTTACAACATTGGACGTAAGTTGTATGGTTTTTTGAGAATACAAAGTTATACTTAATTTTTTATCTTTGACTTAAAAAAATTGAATTTTAGAAAAAGTTTTTTGGTTTTAGAAAATTTATAATTAGAGCAAATACTACACACCTAACTATTGGTATTTAAGTAGAATTTTTCGTCAATGTATGATATAATTGGAAAAATTTAGTTTATAGGCATATTAGATACGACTAGAAGCACTATTATTAGCCTAAAAGTTCATATTTTTACACATTAGTATAAAAATTTATCATTTTGATAATAGAATGGTTTTTTACACATAAAATAAGTAATATAGAGATGAATCATTAAAAATCATTAGATATCTTTGGTAACATTGTTGCAAATTGTAACATTTTATAGTAATGTTTTTTACAATTTTTGAATATTAACAATTAAACGAAAACAAACTTTTTTTGGCTGAAAAAAAAATTAAACTCTTCATAAATTATGTTCACTTTTATTATATTATATAATTATAAATTAAATGAGAAATTGAAGCTTTAAAAACGCACATTTCTTAAAGATAATATTATGTAAAAAAATTCTTAATTTATTATAGAATATATTTTATAGAATATCTAGCTCTTTCAAAATGATTTTAAATAAATGTTGATGATTCTTTTAAAAATGTACCTTAAAGCTATCGAATTGTTTTCTTATTGACTCATGTATAAAAAGTCTAACATATTCATTTGATTGATATGCTTTTACTTAAAGTGATCTACATAGTAATTGACGTTTTCCTCGCCATTTTTTATATTCAAATACTCACTGAATTCGTTCATTATACAAAATTATAAACAAAAAATTTCAATAAGCTAGAGAGTAATAGTTAAAAACTGTAACAAAATGATTTTTTGAAATAAAAAACAGATTTTTTAGATTAATTTGTATTTACACTTTTCCGTTGAATAATTTTTTAAATATAACTCAAAAAAATAGTATATTCGTTTTTAATATAAATAAAAATTTAAGTTTATAATGATTATTTTGACATTGTTGTGTAGTAAAAGATTTGCATTTACAAATTTTTATTAAAAATTCGACATAAAAATTCATTGTGAACAACTATTCAAATTTAGTATAAAAATAGGCATGTTTACCTGTAAATATTATACAAATATGTGTTTGCTTAATGAACTTATTGAATTTTCAATATTGATTCAATTTCAAATATATGCTATGAAAAATGTTATGAAATATAATTTGTGTGTAAATATTTAAATATTCTGTACACACGGTTTATGTGATAAGAAATTTTTAATTTTTACTTTCTTCATGTAGTGAATTCTTCTATAAAAAAAGATAGAAATTTTATAAGCATTCATTTTTTTTTTATAATTTTGAATACTTAATTTGTTAGAAGTCAAATTCAACAAAGATTTAAAATGAAAACTTCAATTTGCTTGGATTCATAAATGCATTAATATTTACTTTTAATCATAGTTTAAAATTTAACTGGGGTTTTAAAACTGTAACTTGTACATAGAATCTTTTACAAACAAATTTCTATAGAATATATTTATATCTGTTTAGAGTTTTAATCCTATGGTGTAAGGTAAATTTTTGATACTCTTTGTATATTTCCAATGTTAATAGTTCTATAAAGTTTTATTATATTTTGAGTAACTATAAATATGTATGTATTATGTATTAGATTTGTCTGAGAGCATTTTGTTTTTAAAACAGAGCTAAAGAAATACTTAATTCAAGTTCGTATTGATGTAATATAAACTTGTAACACTAATTTAGCACAGAAATATGTGGGGGTAATTTGTCTATTTGAACATTTAAAAAGCTTACTAAGAAAAAAATTAACCTTTGTAGATTTGTTATTGAGACTTTTAAGTAAAACTTAGGTGACACAAACAAAAATGGTAAATATTGATTTTTGTTGGACTAAGATACATTGGTATTTTTCCTAAAGGTATTGGAAGAAAAAGTAACGCAAATGTTAATTTTTTTTAAAAAAATAAATATAAAGAAAATTAGATGTTAAGAAGTACAAAAAAAAGAATTGAGCTAATAACAAAAACTCTATAAATTTACGTGCCATTTATTTTTAATAAATTTGTTGAAGCAAATGTGCCTTAGAGTCGATTTTTCGATTTATTACGATTAAAATACTGAAAAAATTTTTATAAATTTTAATATGTATTTTAATCTTTATATACATCTTGCAGTTAGGTTTAATTTTATATTCGAAATTTCGAAGATTATGATTTATTGTCTTATTTTTGTATACTTAAATCAGTGTAAATTTTTCAGTTTTATAAGTTACGTATAGTTTTTAACTCTAAGCATTTAAAAATTGTAAAGTAATTTTTGCATTAAAGTCTTCATGTTCAAAAAGATTGCTAATATTAATTCAGTTAACTATTAGTATAAAACGTTTCGTTTTTTAGCTGAAATTCTTATCTGTAGAGTTTAAATTTACCATTGGCCTTGCGAATAGAAAACATCTTTGGAAAATTGCGTTTTTTAATGGGTTATCCAACTATTCAAATAATTTTTTTAATCTCGTTATCCATAGAATAATAATATAGAAGTCATGGGCTATAGTATTTTATTGAACATTGTTTGCGTTAGATCTGTATTGATTGTGACTAGTGACGTAAATATACACCGTCGTATTTACGTTTTCATCAATACATATATACAAATAAAAGTCTTTTCACTTATTTTATGTTTATTCTGTGTTCGACAACAAATCTATAAAACTTCCAACACTTTTTCTTCTGTATCTAAAATTTACAATTCACCAGAAATTGTGTATTGGAAAAATGATTGGTTTTTTTTGCGTGCGCATACGAGCTAATGGCTCGAGTTTTTAAGAACTATTTTCGAAAAACAACGTTAACGCTAGATTTCTATATTATTATACTCTGTCGTTATCAGTGACACTGTTACTATCATTTTCATAATAAGTGGCATAGTTTATAGCATTATTTATTTAATTTTACTAAATTTAAATTATTAAAAAATTGATTAACGTAAATTAAATTTAACGTTATATTAGAAAAGTAATTTTCTGTGTATTTTTTGAACCAATTTGCTCATATTTAAAACTGTAAAGGTTTAAATAGCATAGTATTATTTTAGAATACTAATATATAAACCAGGAATGTCAAACTCGCGGTCTGGATCAACATTATTGTGGCATAATCAATATTTTTGGCACAAAGTAAAAATAAAGTTCTAATGTGAATTAGAGACGAAGCCAGAATTTAAAATTATAATAATTTTTGTTTAAAAAGTATTAAAATGTAAACAATAATTTAACTTTATATATGTTTATTACAATGTACTATTCAAAATAAAAATATTTGTTTCTATGAAGATTTATGTCATAGAAATATCACAGTAACAATTAAAAGACTTTCAACTAGATATTTTGTTACTATTTATTACACATTCTGAAAAAGAATTATTAGGTTGTTCGGAAAGTAATTTCGTTTTTCGACATAAGGTTTAATTGTATTTAGTTGGGGCTCTTTTAAGTACAGAAAGAAAAAAGAAACATTTTACTCATGTTTTATTTTTTGCTGTAGAAAAAGTAAAATGTTGTTTAAACTAGAAAGAAATCAACCAATGTGTATGAAGATAATCTGTTGACAGTACATAAATACTAGAATTTTTTTGTAATATTTCTCTCTAAAAATTTTTATTTCAAAGATATACGACATTCCGGAAGGCCAATTGAAGCTAATAAAGGCACAGTAAAGGTATTAGTTAATGAAAATTGACTATTAACAACATGTGCGATTGATAAGAGGTTGAATTAATTAAATTCAACTTTCTACGGCCACTTACTTATTTATTATAAGAAAATTGTCCCTTATTTTACCAGAAAAAAACGAAATTATTTTCCGAACAGCCTAATATAATTTTAAATCATATTTCTTTTATTTTTGTGTTCTAAGAAATTTTTACAAAATTTTAATTTTAAATTTAAGAAACAGAAGAAATGTGTGATTTCTGACTGAAGAGGGTGGTTATTCATATCTGAAATAAGTAATAAATATTATTTCTACTTAATAGTATACTTGTTTAAATGACTGTTTTCTTTAAGTGTATAACAATTCAAAGCGAATCAGAACAGTTATTTTTGAGATTGAAATTTTACTGAACGTGATTTATGATTGAAAGAATCGATTTTAATTGCAATATCTAATTTCATATTATCTTTTATGTAAATATACTTAAATATTGTTGCAGGAAGAATTGAAATTCAATTATCCTTAAAAATTTTTCCTATAAGGGTAACTAAAATCAATAAAATTTATTTCCTACATTAGTCAAATGATTTATAATTATTTCTTTAAATTAATTTGTTTCATAAACATATTTTGATGGAACGAAGAATTTCAAAAATTAGTTAAGAAAAATTTCCTGTTTGCATTATTCTTGGGTTTTTTCATAATTATGTACATCAATTTTCTTCTTTCTTTTTTTGAATATTTATAGAAATACTAATGTAAAAGTTCCGAAATTTGGTAACCAAATGGAATTAAACATAAATAAAAATTCAGAAAACATTAATTTTTATTACATGCAAGAGAAAATTAAAATTTCTTGAATTCTATCAAAATAAAAGAATTATTTAGTGAGATATGTAGAAAAAAATTAATTTACATTACGTAATGTAATAACGATAATAATGAAGAGAATTAATTGTTTCTAAGAATAAACATAATTTTAAAGAAGAAAATTGTAAATTTTTCCTCGGTATATATTCCAGTAACATGTTTTTGTTTTTTTAAAATTTTTTTTGTACGAAGAAAAAATGAAATATTAAACAGAGCATTAAAAAAACAGAAAAAGGAAAAATTTATTAGAGAAAAACCTCATGTTGAAAAGCTTGTATAAATTATTGAGGCTCATAAAAGTTTTCTTTTTAAAATACATATGCAACATAAGTGAATTTTTAGCTTGAACATGATTATTGTTAATTTATCATTACAATTTGTAATTTATGGAAAAATTATGTTGTTACATGTCAAAAAAGCGTCCAACATATGTGGTCGAAATCGTTGAAAAATTGGCGCTTGCCAAAACTGTAATTTTTTCGTATTAATTATTCATTTATCGGATCAGAATCATTATTAAACGTCTAATGTATTTTCATATACTTTTAAATTTTTTAACATAAGTTTTTCTTGGACTTTGTTTCTAAGCCATTAACATTCCACTGTTTAAAAATGCAGTTTTTATTGTACTTTTTTTGGAAAAAACTTGTAATAATTTTGTGACGTTTCAGAAGTATTTGTATTAGAATTGTTGATTTATTGATAAAATCAGATCTGGGGTTTCAAGAAATATTCATTACTGAAAAACTTAATTTTTTCTCCCGAGTATTTTCATTAGTACAAACATTGTTAGTTAAAAGTTTGTTTCATTGATTTACAAATAATTAAAATTTACTTTTATTAACTTCAGACTTAAATTAAATTTTGCAAATGAGAGAAAAGTATATATTTATTGCAAAAAAGCAATGATAATGCTTTATATCATATAAGAAAAGAAAAGTAGAAAGAGATCTAAGATTAATTTTAAAAACATTTTCCAAAAAAAATAAAGAAATTAAGTACTAAAATTTTAGCTGAATTATAATGATTTGATTATGCCAAAAACCAATAAAAAATATATTTTTTTAGATGTAAATAATATTTAGATAAAAGTTAGGCCCAGTTAAAAAATAATCAACTTTCAGTTACGTTAAATACATTTTGATGATACTGAGAACACTTAAATAATTGCAATTATTCTCTAACAAGATTTAAAGTACATAGAGAAAGAATTAGTTTTTAATTTTAAATTATAAAAAACAAGATAAGTATAATCTATATAGTTAAAAAAATAAATTTTAAACAAGTGATTATTTATTATTATTTATTTCAAATATTGTTATTTTCTTTAATTCATGTTTATAGGGGTTTGTCATATATGATGTACTATTCGTGTAAAATATTTATAAAATCTAATTGAGCAGCAGGATATACATATATTACATATTAACGTAATCTATTCTTGTAAATAAATATTTTATAAATACTTTTTTAATAACTTTTATTACATTTAGCGTCTTATCTTTTAAACGTCAAATTTGATCAGAAAAATAATTTATTAAATGAAGAAAAAAAAATTAAAAAATTATTTTTTTTACTTAAAATTTTATTTCTTTAAAACACTATTTATTAAACTAATATTTAAATTATTTATTGCGGCAAAAAACCATATCATGGTTCACAAATTAATTTCTATATTTGACATTTAATTTTAAATTGATATTTATATTTTATGCATATGAAAGTTCATAATTTCATATTCATTTCAATTAAATATAAAAGATGTTTAAACGAGCGTAATGGAAACCTGGATAAAAACTGATTATTTTACACAGAAAAAAAATATATGGTATCTAATCAAAAGATTTTTAAATTTTCAAAACATGAAACGAATATTAATAAAAATAACTTTATTATATTTACTTTAATTATTGGCTGGGCTAGTGTAGATTGACTGGTGGAATTTGACATTAGTGTTGATGGTAAATTGTCCTTTTTTGCACACGCGTCCACTAGCTGTTAATCGCTTTTGTTTCTCATGCGATTAATCACCGACTTTTCTCAATTTAAAAATAAGATTCTTTATTATTTACAGATAAAACTCTACCTATCACAGAACAAATAATGTTCGAAACAGAAAAAAATTCCTACTCACAAATAAAACGTTAATTCTGTTCTCAATTGCTTTAGGAGTCAATTTTATAATTTCTAAATATTTGAATATTTTTAAGCTAAATACATTTTTTGGCTCAATTTCTAAAAAATCATATCTGCTTTCTAATATTGATATTTTGTAGATATGATTATTTCATTATTTATCACTTTATTGATGAAATAGATATTTATATAATAAAATCAACAATTTTGATTTCCAATTAAAAACTTTTTTCTATATTTTATCGTACTTGTGGTCGAAAGAAAACATTTTACTGGTTGTTTTTAAAGCAAAAGGCTTTCATAAAGTATTCAGTTTGTTGTTTCATATTTGTCGGACATACTCGACATTTTGATACTAGTTAAAAGACCAAGAAGGCGATGGTTACCTGGTTCTCTTATTATGGATCATAATTTAGGAACTATACGTAGGAAACAATAGTGCAATGGACTCCTGACAAGATGACCAATCTTCGCTGTATTGAATTCAAAATAGACACCAGTCAATCTGTACTAGTCTAACCAAAGTTAAATAAAAACTTGTAATTGCAATGTGATCAATGCCACCTCTGTGATTTCTGCTCCTTTTTATAATGATGTCGAATGTAAAAAAGTATACTAATCGGTCAAAAATTGTTTTCATTCATTCCCTTTATAAATTTTGAGAAATTGGCTTATATAGATCTCAAACTGATGAAAATTTTGAAGTGAATATACTAACATATATAGAGGTCTAAAAAACTAGACTTATTAGCGTTAATGGTAAGTCTCTAGTTAGATTAATTTTAAGTTTTTAAGTTATTCACATTCAACAATTATTTATTTACAGACATTAGAATATTTAAACTGACATATAATAACATCATACTTTTAATAATTTTGGAAAGTTTAACTTTTTAAAATTTTTTTATCAATAACAAAATATGTAATAATGTTTCTAAAACTGTAAATGTTAATTTTTAAAGAACTAATAATAAATAAGAGCTTTTTATAAACAACATTTAGGTACCAATTATACACTTAAGAGCATGTTATATTTACTTTTTCAACTCGGTTTAGAGATTTTTTATTCTTTTTTTGATTTAGCATGAGTAAAAATTTTAAGTTTTCCTCGGTTAGCTTTTTATTTAGAAAACTTTTAAAAGTTTTTTCAGTATCTTGTTTTGATAATAATTTTAAAATTGGAAGATTGCTTATTTATTAGTATTTGGGGTAATAAAAGTTATTTTTTTAAAATTAGATTGATTTTAATTAAAAAATTTTTGGGTCAGCGTATTAAAATTTGTTGTGCACATTAACTTAATAATTATAGCTGACAAAATTAATAAAACTTTATGAATAACTTAAGAAACTTTTTCAATTTGACTTAAACAAATAATGCCTTTTTTTCGAAATAAATAAAATAAAACAGTAAACAAATAATTGTAAAATTAAAAGTCACTAAAAATTTTATATTAAAAATAATTAAAAAAAAACAAAACAAACAAACAAAAATAACTTGGTAGGAAATGTACACTGTATTTAAACTTAAAATAATAGATACGAATAATTCAGATTACTTATGTCAGTTAAAAAAGTTTGACAAAGTAATTTAAACGGTATTGAGATGTTTTGCGATATAAAAAGTAAAAGTAATTTTTTGCAAATTTATAATGAGACTTTAAAGACCATTTTGCTAACAAATAGCGACACTAAATAACTTTTTTTTATGACGTAAACTTCGTTATGTAACAAAATTAAAGTTTATTTAAATGGTAGCTTGGATGATATATATTTTCGCAATATTACTTGTTAAGATGATTGAGAATCAGTGCGAAATTTTGTTTTTGGTTTAAAGTAAATACTAAGTGAAATCAGAAATGAATAGTTTTGAAATTAGTTTTTTATACAAAACTAATCGTAATTTGATTACTGATAAATAATTCTATAATGGTAAGAGTAATATGCCAAAAATTTAGTAATGCTATTATTGTTCTTTAATTTATCGCGTAAAATTAGATAAACTAAATAATTTGATATTATAGTGATGTGATGTAAACTATAAGTACTTTATAAATACTGTTTAAGTTTAAAAATTAGTTGTAGATAAAAATACAAGACACAGAAAATTACTTAAACTTATAAATATAATTAAATTAAAAAAATTAAAAAGTATAATTTTGTTGTAATATTTTGTAAACATATGAAAATTGAATTATCTATATTAGATTAAGCTTTTTATTTCAATGACATTTTAATTTACTGCTTGCTTTTACTAAATTATGTCAAAGTATTCTAAAACTATAACATTATTATTCTAAAATATATATTATATTTATATGCCTAAATTTGATCGGATGCACTACTTATAACATAGAAGAAATTAGATTGATTGTAATAACTTTGGCATTGGAGACAAACGGTTTTTGCTCCAACTTCTGACTTTGGCTCCCGAATCTGGCTCTATTAAGTTCGCTGACTCCAAGACTTTGACACTAGTATCCAATTTTATGACTATTGCATGAAGATAAAAAATATAAGGGAGCTACAATACCAACTTTTACTTATTGCTAAAAATATAATGTAGTCGTGTTTATTAAATTTTAAAAATTTTCTATTGTTTTAAATCAACTAATTAGGGGTTTCTTTACTTTTAGCCCACTTACATTTTCTTGTTTATTTAGAATGCTTAAGCATTTTTAAGCTATAAAAGTTTAGTTTCGCCATTTAAATCAGAAGCTAAGACCTAAAAAATCTCTTCCGAATTTCCTTTTTTCATAAACTGAAACACTTTTCGTATAGAGTACAGTACAAAACTATGCCTTCTTAGTAAAAGTAAACTATGTACTGCAAGTTTAGTAAAAATTGATATTTTTATTAGTGGTTTCCTATATTAAAATGCGCATGGCTTAATTCAAATTTAAAATTTTTTTTAGAAATAATTGCCGACAAAAATTTACTTTACTAGTTTTTTAAATAATAATTAAAAGCTTTTAATAAAAAAGCACGAATTTGTTAAATAAATTAGTAAAATAAAATGTCAATAAATATCACTAAGCGGAATTTAACATGCGTTGTTTAAATAAAGTTCCTTTTAGTTAGCCATAGATGTTTTTACTAAAGTCATGTCCAATAAGTCTGTCCTGTTCGGGACAAAATTGAAAAGTATTTTTGTAAACTTACTCGGTCTTGTACAAAACATAGGAGTCGAGTAATCCTAGGTAGCTGTGACGTAAAATTGTCCCGTTTGGAACAGACTTATTGGACACGACTTAAATGAGTAATTCATATTTTATGTCCGTGTTCTTCATAGATGATAATTAAGCACTGTTTCCACATCTCAAAAATTAGTGTATTAATCTATTGTGTAAAGTTTAAAATTATGAGATGGTTTATTTTTTTATAATTAATTTACTGTAAATAAAAATGGAGTTACTAAAGCTTTTTATTTTGTATTTATGTAATTAATGTAATTAATAATAAAGAAGTCAAGGAAAATTAAACATCACAACTGTAATCTTTACACGATACACTAATACACAAATTTTTGAAAAATAGTAACTGTAACGACACAGTTCTTGTCTCTAGATATAAAGTTTTGGTCTGTGCAAAAAGTGGTTTTGTGAGCTTCATTTCTAGTTGAAATAACTAAACTAAACTCTTATGCTTAAAGATTAGTTAAGTATTCTAATTAAGCAAAAAATGCTAGTGGGTCAAAAGTAAAAAAGAGCTAATAATTTTAACTTTAGTTTCGACTCTTAATTTATTTTTAGCTCCCGCTTCATTCTGGAAACTTTTAGATTTGAGGCTCCCAAAATTAAGTCCGCTCCGGTTAAAATGGATTTTATCGCAATTTGAACAATACTACTATTTAAAATTTCATCTGAGAAATCCATTTGAAAACCGGTAATATAATGTCACTATTTGAAGATGTACTTTTTTAGATTTGATATTTTAAGTTTTTAAATTTCCAGCAGAAACCTTTCTTAAAATATAGTTGATTAAATGTATTAGAGAGATAATTTTAATTTTTTTTTGTATTAAAATAAACTACAAGCTTGTTCATTTTTTATTGATATTTCAAAACTAATTTTTTTTTACAAAATTAAAATATTATTAAATAAATAGTAAACACCTTTTAATTTTATTGATTGAAGTGGTCTATCAGCATGTGGCTTGATTTGTAGCAATATCAGTTCTTGTTCTTAGAGGCAGAAAATGGGAGATATCCATTTTGTTAAATAAATGATAATGAAGGATGTGTGCCATACAGTAAAAAATGTAGTAATTAGAAATTGCAAAATTTGAAACAATTTTCTGGCAGTATGCTGTTTGGTATTATTCTTCTTTAAAAGTACTTGCTTTCAATTGACTAACGTTAAGTCCATTCAAACCAACTTTACGATTATTCAGGGCATTTGTGTGCTGTAAAGATTTGCGTTGACAGCAGGACTGTTTTGACCAAGGCTTACAGTAGATTATCTCTTAGTTAAAAAATGGCATAAAAATCACAGGAGCTTTGATTAAACTTAATAGTAGTAAAGTTTCATCAAGCACAATGGCAGTTTTACTTTACAAACTGCTTTTTTCCCACAAAAATTAACCAAATAACCTTATATTTTGAGAAGTCTGTTAAGTGACCATGTATTAGAATTTTGTTATACATTGTATTATGAAAATTTGTTTATTTAATTTTAGCTGAATGAAATTCAGCGAGTAATTTTGGAATTGGTTGCTATAATTAGTAAAATTCTGGCCATACATTAAACGATTGAGCGTGAAGCTTTATTTTTGAGAAAATGTTCAATTAATTTTTTGGCAATAAATTTGTTGTATTATTTTTCTCTTTCCAATTAAGAAAATTATAAAAAAGAAAACGTTTTTAATTGTGCTTTTTTCAAATGTATTAAGATTTTCTCTATATTTTATTATCAGGGTCTATAATTAGAAGAAAATGCAGTAAAAAAAGAATAATTGTCTTGTAGCAAAAATAAACGAAAAACATTTTTCCCAAAGCGATGCGATTAATGATTCAAAAAAAATAAAGGGCCAGTGATTGATTGATAACAATTAGCCTAATCAGAGCAGAAATAATGACAGCTTTGGCTAATTTGTAATTTTTTGATGGGAACGAACAATTTTTTAAGGGAAATTTCTCGTTAATTTTATTGAATTTTTCATTAATAATTAAGTACATAAAAAAACATTACTGTATACATATAAGTAATTTAAGTTGTAGCTAAAATTTTAAAAAAATTAAAAAGAAACTAACATATTTTCAGTTTATAATGTCGTAAATAATTTGTAAAATTAATTGAGTTTTATTTAAGAGCGTAAATGAAATTGCATGCAATAATGTTTTGTTGGTTATAATTTAGAATTTCATGTTTTATTTCAAATAAAACATGACAATGTTTCTAAATATGAGATTTTTGTTCTCTTATGTGATAATTTGATTGCAAATATTCTTTTATATAAATGGATAGCTAAAAAGATGTTCGTTTAAGATTAGCGAAAAATTTAAAACGAAGCCTATGAATTTTGTCTGTTGAAAACTAATTAATTAAGTACCTTCTTTGTCTTATTTATGTAACATTTATATTTTTTAAAAGTGTGTAGGTGATTTTTTTTAATGGCAGGTGATTTTTGTTTCCTGTTCGTTTATACCTATCGCCTCATTATTAAAAAATTTATAAATTCCAATAAATTTCAAAGACATAATTTTTTTTTTTATTGAAAAAGGTGCATATTTAAAGTTACCGAGGATGAAATAGGAGTATAATTAATTTTAATTTTTCGAAACCGCACTTTTGGCTTTAAGCAATAGTATTTCAAAGAGTTATTATTTTGAAAACAAGCGAACAAAACTTTTATCAATTAGCATACGTTGCAAATTTTAAAAAGTTTTTTCTTGCTTTATTTACGCATCAATTGGCCAAAAATTTGTTATAAATTAGAACGCTGTAAATGTTATTTTTTATCAGTACATTGTCAAGGAAAAGCTCTTAATTCAAATGTATATACAGGTGCAGTTTCGAAAATTGAAATATTTGTAAGCAGACACAAGTTGAGGGTGGTTGAATTAAGAAGTTTGCATATGATATTCAAATATTCGTTACAGCTGTAATAATTAGTTTCATGTAACAGTAATAAAAGTAGAAAAGTTCCAGAATTTCCAAAATTTCCATATATTGCTTTATTTCTTGGCTTATGAATACTTAATGGATCTGTGTAATCGATTTTGTAAATCTTGTTTACAATTACGGCAAAATAATGATAGTTGATGCAAAAAACTTGAAAGTTTTAATGACGCCACCTACTGTACTATAGAGTTGAAATCATTTAAAGTGTTTTGATTCAATTTCCTTCATACGTATTTATTAAAAAGGTATAAAACTAATAAAGCAATATTATCAGACTAAAGGCATCACAAAATGGAATAAAATAAAAAGTGAATGCTGCACTTTGCCATAAGAATGTCCATCGCACTAATTAACCAAGTCTGCAACTTGTAATTGGTTTTTTCTATATTTCTTCGAAATTAAACGATTCATATCAATTTATAAATATATAAATAAAAAAGTAAGAAATATATACGTTTAAAGAGTTTTTTTGTTGTTGTGTTGCTGCTGTTGTAATTTTTATACATTTATTTTTTTAGTCGTTTTTCTGAGAATTTTTTTATCACAATTTGATAATAAGAAATTACATTAGTGCATTTAAACACTTATTTTGTATTTCGTCATATTAAATAGATTTCAGGTGAATCAATAGTGAAGAAAAAATTATTTAAATAACTTTTCCATAAGAATTTTTTTTATAAAAATATCTTCTTTTTTGAATTTAATGAAATATGCAAAAGAAGCCAGTTTATGTCTATTTACAAAATTTAAGTAACTTTTATCATTAATTTTCTAATTAAAAATCAATGTATGCTTGTTCCCTTTCTATCATTTGACTTTGAGTTTGTTCTCAATCTAAACAAGTTTTTTTTCTTAATAATCAACTTAAATTCAGTTATTTTGTTTAATTTATAAAAAAAATATAGAGTTTTTCTCATTGCGTTTTGAATTTCACATATTAACAATTAACGTTTTAATTGTTTTCATACAATGGTTTATAATAATTGCCCAATTAGGATAAAGCTGGAGAAAAATTAGTTATGTAATTAGAAAATTTTTTGAATTATTTCTCAGTATGTTTAACTTTATTGAAGAAGAGTTTCAAAAATGATTACATGATTTAACTGAAAGCAATCGCGAACAAATAACTTTAAATAAAAATCTTTTTAATTTTTTGTAAATTTTCGTAAAAAAATCAATATTTTTTTTTGGATTGGTTTATATGCTTAAAAACTATAATTTGCATGGGAATTGAGAAAATTGCTTTTATAATTAAATTATTAAATAGCTTAAGCGGTTTTTTACGAAAAAGAAAGAAAATATTTATGAATTTTTACATTTGAAAAAAGCAATTAAAAAAGTGACCGAAAGGTGTGCAAGTGTTGTAATTATTATTTTATGATCTACATAATTCTATCTCACAGGTATTATAAAAGGAAGAATATTTCTCTAGTTCTTATTTTCCTAATATTTCTACATTTTATTACTGTTTATGATAATTATTTTGTAAATTTTTTTAAATGAAAAATTTTATTACGGTATACTATATAATTTTGTTAAGAACATTTTTACGATTTTTGAAATTTTTTAAAGTTATAATTTGTTATTGTTTTATTTATGTAATATGTTGACTAATTTTTAAGTAATTGTAGTGTAATTAATTATAAATGTAATTGAAACAATTATGATTTATATTTTTTGTAGTGAAAGTTACATTGTAAAAATTTTGCTACATTTATAAAGGAAAGGGTTTATTTTCTTTTTATTTCCGTTGGCTATTAAACAAATTAACTATATATTTTTTTTTATTAGACAGGACAATTATTTGTATGTTAAAGACTAAAAAGTGCTTACTGTCATTTTTCCAGGGCTAATTTCATTTGATGCACACTGTTTTTAACAAATTATGTACACGGATAAAATTTCTACTTAGATTTGGGACTAGTATAAAAATTTTTGTTTTTGTAAAAAAAATATAAAATTTAGTAAAAATATACATGAAATTAATATTTGTATACTTATATAGCAAAAAATAAGTATATTTATACGCATTTTTAATAATATAACTCTACTTGTCCTAATTGTAAGTAGATATCAACTTAAGAATAAGTAAAAATTTTTATTCGTGCATAGTAAAAAAATTATTAAATTTAAGAGTTTTGCATTGAAAAAATTTTTAATAGTAAAAAATTGTTTTGTAGTTTTTTTCACTAAAAGTTATCAGAAGTTTTTACTGGATTTTCTTACTATAAAAATATTTGCTGAAATCGTTTTTACTAAAAAAATTTTTAAGTTATGCTGCGGATCATTATTAGAATAACGTACATATAAATTTTTATTGATACCAAATAATAATTTTCTCATAGAGTAAAAAGCTTAATACATATTTAGTGGACCAAAAAAAGTTCCTGTGAGCCGCATGCGGTTGACAGGATGCATGCAGCCTGTGATCTGAGAATTGCAAGTAGCTCGCTCATGGTCTAGACCAGTGTTTGCAAACGTGGGGCCTACGCTCCACAGGGAGGCAGTTTGATAGTTAAAGGAGGTAATTCTAAAATGGACTCGACAATTTTTAACCCTTTTGTTCCGGACAATTTGAATACAGTGCTAAATATCGTTGTCAAATTTAACAAAAAAAGAAAATTTTTAAAAAACGCTGTAAATATTGTTAGATATAATTTTATTTATGACGTTACGTAAATATCAACTGCACGATTAGAGTCTTCAAGTAAACTTTGCTGAAATTTTCGAAATATATGTCAGTATGAGGGGAATAAAATTTTGAGAAATGTTAAAGGTGGGCATGACATAAAAAAGGTTAGGAAAGACTGATCTAGACAAAAAAGGCAAAGTATTTTATTTTTAATTTACAAGCAAATTTGAATCACTTTTTGAACTGTTGTGTGTAGTTAAAAGAAAGTTATACATACATAAAACTAGCAAGGCTTGAAAAATTACTAATTTTTAGTAATTTTTTTACTAAATTTTAGTAAAATAAAAAAATAGAGAAAAATTTTTTAGTAAAAATGTTTTTACTAAGAAAAAATTATTATTATTGAGTAAAAATTTTACTAATAATTAGTAAAAAATTAGTAAAAAGTTTTCCAGTAATCTTTTTTTCAGTACAGTTAAAAAAAGTAATAAATAACCTTTTTATGCATATATTTGAATACATTGACCACAGTATTAAAAAAATTCTATATTTTAGTCACAACATAGTTCAAGTTATAATATTTATTGTAAAACTTCTGTGATGAAAAAATTATAGTTAAATCACTAGTTGAGAGACAAATTTTTTCTTTTGTCTAATTATAGTAATTATTCAAATCAGATATTTTCATAACTCAATGTTTTATTGACGTGTTTTCTATTAATATATGTTATGAAACTAATATATATTTTATATCATACCTGTCGAAGTGACGGTCTTTTGACCATCGCATATGGTCCGCAAGTACATTTTACTATGAATAAATTTATGTGACTAAATTACTATTAATATTAAAATTATTTTACCATGGGGAAATTTAAATCTAATTTAAATTTAAAGTAGGTATTATTTAGTTTATATAACTTCATTTAACCTGATTGAATACAGTAGCGATCCGTTTAACTTTTAACTTTTCATTTATCAACCTCCTTAGCTCCCAACATGTTTGGTGGAAACATTATAGTCCGTGGGCTATAAGTTGGACACCACTGTTTTATATGTTAAAAGTGCATTTCTGTCCTTAGTGACCAAATCTATAGACATTATGATTTACAATTAAATTTAAAATTGTCGTGTTAATCAATACGTTAAATTCTTTAAATTTAAAATGATTTTGGGTTTTTAAGTGTCTTAATTTCACTTAAAAAATATTAAATTAAAGCTTCGTTTAGCATTTGACTTAAGTAATTTAAGTAATAAGTATATATTTAAAAAGTATCAAGGGAAAACATACGATTAATTCAAAAAAGATATGTTTGGTTAACTAGGAGAAGCAATTACCACAAGTATATGCAGATTTATGCACTTTGTTATATTGTGTATATATTTGAATCTTTTACAGTAAATTAGATGAGTAATATCAGAATACATATATCTCAGCCTTCTTATATTGATCAATCTTTAAATTTGATACTATACGAAGAAAATAATAATTTGTCGTTCTCTACAAAAAAAAACCATTTAAGAAGACAAAAAAGTCCATTTTAATTAAATATGAAAATATATAGTTTCGCTCATTTTTTTATGTTTTTTTATTGTTATTAAGTAGATAAAAAAACTCTTCGATTGTTATAAATATTGTTCCCACATTGAAAAAAATTAGTTGTCTCGGCCAGCAGACGCCAAGTTTCGTTTCGATTACATATTTTTTAATCGGTTGCAATGTTATTATTTGGTTTTGTCTTTTAATTATGATGACAGTTCTGGTCAGACAACAACACAAAAGTCCTCTTCTTTTCTCTTGATTACAAAAAGAAACTCAATAAGAGGATTAAGAAGAAGAAACGCCAAGGGCCTTGTTCCGATAGCGAATTATGGCAAATGTAACTCGTAATTTTATTAATTTTTTTTGTTTTTAATGAGATGAAAATTTTTCTCATTCAAAAACGACGAATACTTTATATATATTGGTGTTGTCCCCGCGTATTCTCTTCACATCTCTCGATTGAAAATAATTATTTATAATGCAACTAAAAAAAAAATATTTAAAAAAGGTGGGCTTTTAAGTTTTTAATAAACATTTTTCGACTATATAGGGGCACTAAAGAGAATCAAAACTTTACCTGTGTACGTTATTCGAAGCCAATAGAAAATTGTTTTTTTACGATTATTATATTCAAATTATTAATTTTCCACCTTTTATGTATATGTATTTTCATTGAATTTTAGAGAAAACCAAAAGAAAGCTGAAGAAGGAGTAGAATGAGAATTTCAAAAAAAAAAAAAATGAAAAAGCCGGATATTTTTATTATAAGTTAGGATCGTATTTTCAAGTTCCGACAATCATTGTTCTAAATACTATAAAATCTTTTGATTTACGATCCCGAATTTCTTTAGGCGCAATATTTTTCTTTGATTTTACTCAATTGCTGCATATATATTTTTTTAATTATTGAATAAAATTAAAAAGGTGATCAGTCATAAATTTGGTAATTAAAGGATTTTATTGCATAATATGTTTATTATTAATTACTCGATTATTGTCTTTACGATTTGAAATAAAATTAATTTTTTATTTTCATAAACATAACTAATAACACAAAAATATTTATGGATCTTTTTGTTACTAAAAAAATATAAAGACTTACTTTATCGCATCTGTATTAATATTTATGCATTCATTTATCTATTTTATTTTATAAATTATTGTAATCATGTTATTATAATCAATAATGTGAAAAATCAATTTTAAAAAATAGACTAGTTTTTTTTTTTCGAAATATTATATACATAATTTTTAAACTTTATCTTAATTATTCAATATATGAAGAAAAGTTAGTTTTTTTTTGTTCAATTGGTTTTTTTAAATAATTTATTTATATCCGGTCTCTCTATCTTTTTTAGTTGAATGAAATTAATTTAAAGAGGAGACAATAAATTTTTATGTTCACAAGAGAAAAGTTTTTGTAGGATTGACTTTTTTAAATTATCATAGTCATTATAAAAGATTAGATTTTTCTAATGTTTCAAATTATATATTTAAACATGCATAAGTTGTTTAGAGAAAAATGAGCATGAGAACAAAAATTTTCCTTTAAATTTCAAAAATATCTATATATATAAAAAAAAATAAAAAATTCAATTATCATTGAATATGTTTTTCTTTGAGAAAAGAAAAATTCGCCGATCATTATAAAATTATTTTTTTCCATATATCTCTTGTATCTTATCTGTTAAAGCAAACAATGAATAATTTGCATATATCTGCCTATAGAGATATTTATATAAAATGTCTTCAATCAGTTTTTTTTAAACCCGATTTTTATATGAAAAAAAATTAAAACTAACGAATCGATCTATTGATTGCAATCGATTCGATTCGACTCGCTTCGAACAGATTCAATTGTTCAATGAATATGGTACTGTTTATGTGAATAATTTTAACCTTTATAGATCTATTTTAAAATTTGAACGAATTGTTTTTAACAAATAGTTTCATTTATTGAACAATGGCCAATTAATATAAACTAAAAATGTTACAATCGAATTGAAATTCGATTTATGTAATTTTTCTTATGTAATTAAAGCATAAGTTTTTAATTGAACAAAAAATTTAATAAGTCAATTTCTTTCCTAATATAATATTTGACTTTGAATATGGCTATTTTTAAAGATAATTTTATTTTTTGAAAACAATTAAAGATGTATTGTGCAATTTCATTTTAAATAGTTTCTAGGTTAAAAGTATTAGTTAAAATATTATAATATGTTTTAAAATATTTACACATATATTTTAAATAAACTTATAAAAATTTAATTTGAGTAAACCTGTTGTCATTATATCTATTAAATTTAGTTTTTAATTGAATTTTTATGAAATAAAATATGCTAAAATAAAAAAGGCAATATCGAATTTTTTTAAATACTAATATGAAAAATTTAAAAAATTAAAAATAAAGTAATAAGAATTACACTTAAAGTTGAAAATTATACACAAATGAAAATGTCTACTTAGATTAAGTAAATTTATACTTAATTGCGAGATTAGTAAATTTATTTTAATGAAATTTGTATAAATATATTTATTTTGCAATATTTTAGTAAACAAATATTAACGTTATGTATATTTGTGCTAATTTTTATAATTTTTTTTTATATAAAAATGAAATTTTTTATACTACTCCCAGACTTAAATAGATTTTTTTTTATCTGTATAATTAATTTTATAAAGTTATCCTTTATTAGAATAAAATAAATTTACTATTTTTTTATTCAATAATTTAATAAGGTATATTTTGATATCCAGATACTATATGGAGTTTTATGATAATAAAAATATTTTTTTTAAATAAAATTTTAAAATTTTCATCATAATTTCTTTAAACTTGTGTAAATTAATAATGAGAGAAAACTTTATATTTCTAAGCTTATAACTTATTATAATATTAAAAAGTTTTTAATATAATTGTTACATTATAGTTATTTGTGGTCTATCATGATGCATATACTTTGAGTTAAAAATTAAAATAAGTAATTAATAAGATTTTTTTTAATTTTAGAAGAATTAAAAGTGTCTCAATATCGACTAAAATTTATTTACCGACGTCTTCTACTAAACTTTTAACAAAAAAATTTATGAAGTTAAAACATACATATTTTAAAATTAATTTTTAAGTTAATTCAAATACATATTTTCTTTTTTTACCTTAATTTTTTTTACCATTATTATTAAACCTGAAATACATAGAGTAAAAAGCCTATAGATTCACTAGAAAATATTGTTTATTTTTAAAAAAATCAAGACGTTCATTATTTTTATACAGACAAAACTATAGCAACACATATTTGTAAATTGTTTATTTCAACAAATTTTAAAATTGTTAATTATTCTTATTAAAAATTTCAGCTCTTAAAATTATATTAAAATTATTTTTAATTAGCAACTTTTTTAATTAACAGATTTCGTTACAAACTTCTGATAATCTATTTTTCTTGAATATGTTTACCGCTTTTTCTAAGAGATGAAAGAACACTGACAAATTAGGGGTTTAATAATTTTTTATTTAAGGTCCCATTATCTTTGTTTTTTCCATATGATGTAAAGTATCCAAAAAAATATTAAGCTATATATATAACAACAATAAATATGTTTAAAAGTAATGTTTAAATTTATACTTATATAAAAAAAAACAAATTTTTACTTTTATAAATTTGAAACTATAGTTTTATTATACGAATGAAAAAATCATAAGATGTAAAATTTATTAATATTAATTAGAAAAAATTAAGAAATATTAAAATATATTTAATATGCAATATTTTTAATTATGAATAAAAATGTTATAATTTGCAGAAGTGATTTCCTAAACTAAAACAACAACAAAATATTTCTTCCCATTTCTGACAAGTATCACGTTCAAACCGAAAATACTGAATTTGTTGAATTTGAATTTTGAAATTTAACATATTTATGAATTGAAAATTATAGAAGAATATTGTTGTACATTTTTTGCATTTTGAACAGTTTCCCACATTTATAAAAGTCGTGATCGAAATACCTTTTATAAAATTATACTTCATCTTTTTTGGCATATGTGTTCAAATTTTTAAATATGTTTACAGGATGGTTACTTCTTATTTTGGTGTAAATTTTAAAACAGCATTTAATATTTTGAAAACTTTCCCTAAAAAAAGTGTCATAAAATAATTCTAAAAATATTTTCGCACATAAAAGAAATATTGTATTGTATGAAATATAGCCAATATGGCAATAAAAATAATTTTTGTCGAATTTTTCTAAATTAGGAAAATATATCCTGCAAAATAAACTATTTTAAAAAGGATTTCCTTTCGGCATTTGCTTGCCACAAACTAGGATTGTCCTGTTTACTCTATATTATTATTTGTATTTTGTCATTGCAAAATGTAATTTAAAAGATTTCTCATTTTCTTCTTTATATTTTTATTTCGAACAAAAAACAAACCAATACTGATTTGTAATCCGAGATACTTATCTCTCTTTGGTTTTTTTCTTCTTTAAGAAATTGTAAAAAAAGAGAGAATAATAAAAATAAAAACCGTACAAAATACCTGAAGCATGATTTGGTGGGTTAAGTACATCTCTGCAATCGCGGTACGTTTATTACTATAGGCTATTATGGATCACTTTCTTTCATTGGAGTGAAAAGGGGTTCATTTTATAAATAATTTTAGGTTGTTTTTTTGTGAAAATGTCCTTTATATGTAGTAATATAGATATAGTTTTGAGGTTTAAAGGAGACGTCAATAAATTATTGTCATCCTAGTGTGTATTTACTCCGATTTGAAATTGCAGTTTTTTGTCACAGGTAAAAAGTAAAAGTTTTGTTTAAGACAAATTTCCAGAAAGTGAAGAAATTACGCATTTGGAAACATTTTCAGAGACATATATATGTCCAACCGTTTTTGATTTTTGGTTTTTGCCACATAAAAATGATTAATTGTTTTAAAGAAGAAAAAGCACATATTGGACAGCTGCCACCCTCGCACAGTGCGACAATTATATTATTATTGTAAGGGTCAATTGATGACCATAAAAGAGTCATACTGTCTAAAGTTTCATTAACAGACGTCCGATTGTCGTCGTAAAATGACCAGTGACAATTATTTTAAAATGTGCATTGCTCGATTCGCAAAATCCTGGCATTGTTCTTCGGGGAAAAATCGTACTGTATGTTCGTGTCTTTCAAAAATGTTCATTTATATAATACAATATTTATTATTACGATTATTTATTATTGCATGCGTTCTAAAAAGCGTTTTTCGCTCTCAAAATTATTGTTATTATTTTTAAAAGACTTAAAAAAAGGGGATTTTTCCGGAATGTTGTAAAAATTGATGGCTTTTTTTCAAGTGGAAAATATTTTTAGTTTTCTATTATTATTATTTTTTTATTGTTGAGAGCTGTAAAAATTTTTTCAACATAAATCAAATCATAAAAATGTTAAAAATCGAATTTAGTTAATTCTTTGTTTTCGTTTTATTTTATTTTAGAAAGGAACATGTTAATACGATCTTTTATCATTTGTCATTATTGGATTAGGTCCAAGTTATAGATTAATAAGTAATGTTTATAATAGTTGAAAATATTTAAAAATAATTTTCGTTCTGTCGACGCCTTTAAAATAATATTTAATTTTTTTTATTGAATTTAACATTTTTATGAAAAACACATTTAGTAAAAAACATTGTATTTTGTTTATAAGACTAGAGGGTTAGTGAGATAGCAAATTGCAAAAAAAAATAAATGAAAATTTGAGTTCGAATTATTTACAAAATTTGATGAAATGAAAATACGTTGCTAATGATAAATGTAGTATATACAAGACACGTGTTCCAGTTCAAAAATCTCACTATTAAGCACCCCAATTTTCAAATGAATACGCTACTTTACACTATTCAGTTATATTAGAAAAGAAATGCTGTGTTAATTTAGTTAGATTTTCTAAAGGGTTTTTCTCCTATTTAGATAACGATGAAATTAAAGAGGACATTGAAGAGAGTGTAGAAAGTCGAATAAAGTTCATTGATCGTAGATTGAAGTATTCGAAGGAACTAATGTGTCCCAGATGTCAGGAGCAATTCACTGAGGTTGCCGAATATTTATCGCACAAAGCAAACTGTGAGAGAAAAGCACGTATTCGACACGAACCAGAACATTCCGATCCGGAAGACATGGTGGTGTCTGGCGATGATGATTTTCTGGATACGGTCGACGATAACGATGATGAAGGTAAAGGCATCGACCGGGTGCGTCGTTACCAACAAGACGCCGCCAACAATAATGACAATAACAGTTTCCACGAAGAAGATCAAGCAACGGGTAATGATGAGAATGAGGAATTTGGTATGACGTCGAAGCTGCAGTTACCGTACTCGCTGTCAAATGCGGTTGCAGCGGCGGCTGCAGGCCATGTTACGCTTGAAGCTTTACAAAATACCAAAGTGGCCGTGGCACAATTTGCTGCTAATGCGCTGGCTAATAATAGTATCACGAATGAAGCCGCACTTCAAGAACTGGCTATGTTGCAGTCCACACTGTTTACTTTGCAACATCAGCAAGTATTTCAGTTGCAGCTAATTAACCAGCTGCAACAGCAATTGTCAATCAATCGGCAAAAGGACGGAAGCCGTTCACCCACACCTACATCAACCCCAACACCCACAGCAGTAACGCCCACATCAACTATGGACAACAATGATGTCCTAATTGGTACATCAAATAGCAACTTGGTTACAGCAAATACCGAAACTGCTATTCATGAGTGTGATCCGATAGGAGTTACCAATGCATTAAAAGAGTCTGTAACATCCATGTCAATGGCATCAATGCAGAGCCCATTATTGCTTCTTGGGACTGACGTTGCACATTTAAATAGTGAGCAGCTATCAAAGTCAACAACAGTTACAGCAGCCAATACCGTAACAATACCTGAAGCTTCGACAACAACCACAGGAACAACAACGGCTATAACGCCGATTACCAATAGTGCAATTTTACAGACAAGTTCATTATCAAATATATCACCGTTTCAACCGTCCATGTGTTCAATATCATCTTCACTTGCATCTTCTATAATAACGAACAACGATCCGCCGCCATCTCTTGATGAACCAAACACGTTACAAATGCTACAGAAGCGAGCGCAAGAGGTGCTAGATAATGCCAGCCAAGGTCTATTAGCAAACAATTTAGCCGATGAATTGGCCTTCCGAAAAAGCAGAGGTTCAATGTCTGATTACGACACAAAATCGGGGCGGAATGAGCCAATGTTTAAGCATCGATGTCGATATTGTGGCAAAGTGTTTGGCTCTGATTCGGCACTGCAGATTCATATAAGATCACATACGGGCGAACGGCCGTTTAAATGTAATGTTTGCGGTAGCCGTTTTACTACTAAGGGTAACTTGAAAGTTCATTTTCAAAGGCATTCGACGAAATTTCCACATATCAAAATGAATCCGAATCCAATACCGGAACATTTAGATAAATACCATCCTCCGCTTTTGGCACAACTAGGCCAGCAACAACAACAATCGCCCTTATCGCCAAATGGCCCACCAAATTTAGCACATAGTCCTTTTGCTCCAAGCACAACGTTTTCGTCTTTATTTAGACAAAATTCGCTTCATTTAGATATACAGCCACATTCATTGAGACCCCCACCGCCACCGTTACCACCACTAGAACAAGCAGTAAGACTGTTGCCGCATCATCCTTTGTTTATGCGTCGTGATGATCAAGATTTGCCAGAGAATTTGAGTAAAAGCAATAAGTCATTTTCTTCGGCAAATTCGAACAATGATGCGCAACCTGAGTCAAAAATGTATCAAAAGACTGAGGCAGACGGCGAAAAAAAACCGTCATTGCAATCGAATGAGAATAGTTCAATTAAGCAAGAGGTGGCTGATGACAGTGACAATGAACAAGATATTGAACGATTCTCAACACCGCCATTTGACGACTGTAGTTTAGACAGCAACGATGACATGCTTCTAGAAACTAATGCTGATCAACAGGACGAACCGGAAAATCTGTCAAAACGAACAGCAAATATCAAACAAGCGGAAAAGCGAAACAATAAAATATCGTGTGGCAATTTTACACGAGATGGTGCATCACCAGCCAGCAGTAATTCATCAGAAAGCTTGGGACCTTTTTCAGTGGATCCGTCCCGTGATCCAAATATCTATACTAATCTATTACCACGTCCTGGTAGCAACGATAATTCGTGGGAAAGCTTAATTGAAGTGACCAAAACGTCAGAGACGACCAAACTTCAACAGCTAGTAGATAACATAGAACATAAATTGACCGATCCCAATCAGTGTGTGATTTGTCATCGAGTACTGTCGTGTAAAAGTGCTTTACAAATGCATTATCGTACACACACTGGTGAGCGTCCATTTCGTTGCAAAATTTGTGGGCGAGCTTTCACGACCAAAGGAAACCTAAAAACGCACATGGGAGTTCATCGAACAAAGCCACCAATGCGCGTCTTACATCAATGTCCAGTCTGCCATAAGAAGTTTACGAATGCGCTTGTTTTACAACAACATATTCGACTGCATACTGGAGAACCGACGGATTTAACGCCAGAACAAATTCAAGCTGCCGAAATAAAGGAGTTTCCTTCACCAGGTCCTTTTAGTTCATTTAGTCCGGTGCTCATTGATCCGAATTTCCCGTTTGCAGGCTTGTCACCAGTCAACTTCCCACTTAACCTAAAGTCCACTGACTTGAAATCTGAGTCGGATTTTTTGGAAGACGACGATGACAATGATAACGAAAATGATAATGACATTGATGGCGACGACGAAGCGGACGCCGATGTCAGTGGCAATGAACGCAGTTCCATCGACAATTCAATTCAACACGTGACGAAGACAAATTCCCAGAATGAAATTATGCAAAACGGTGATAAGTCTCCATCACATGTTGATACGAGTAGTCCAAAAAGCTTAGAGTCTAATTCGCCGCCAAGCCAACGAAGACAGGTTTGTGTTTTTATTTCTAATAACTCGTAGACCTTTTTGAGTTAACAATTTAATATGGTAAAAATGATTTAACAGTATTTAAATTAAAAAGTATTTAGTTAAATATGGATGAATATATATGTTCTTTAAATGCATTGTCGTATAGTTTTTAATCCTTACAACAATGTTTCTCAAATTTTTCTAGCAACGGCCCAATATATTTAAATATTTTTTGCGGTATATTTTTCTTAAAAATAACTTTTATTTAATAAATTAAATTTTATTTTTTAATAAAAATCAAGTTATTTATTTGTTCATTTCATACACAAAATTATACAATAATTATGAAGGAAAAGTACTAAGGATTAAGAAAAGTAACAAATATTGTGTTTAAAAGCGTAGCAAATAAAATTAATACTACTTATAATGTTTTTATTATAACTTTGTGAAATTTGTTAAGGACTAGTGTTTATATAAGACTTTTTTTTAAAAAAATATCTAAAATTTTTATCTCAATCATGTCTTTTAGTTATAAACACACTATCTATCTAAAATGTATCTAAAATTTGACTCTGAATGTCATTAAGTCCAAAGTTCTTTTATTTTATAATTTTTTATTAGCTAAAAGAGATCAAAATCACATCTATTTTGTATCTAAAATTTTAAAAAATATCTAAAAAATATTTTTTTCTACGTGTCTAAATCGTATTTAAATTAGTCTCGAAATTTCGTACTTGTAATAAAAAAACATACATTCTATACCAGTGTTTCTCAACTTTTTTTTAGCCTACGGATCGTCATTGAAATAATTTCATGAACCGATTTAATACAAATTTTTAGTAAGTATTCAAAAATAACTACATGCACTAAACTTAAAAATGATAAATAAATAGTAGCATTAATATTTTATTTCGCTTATAGTGATATTAAAATACACAATATGAACAGTCAAAGCTATGGTTTAAAAAAATATAAATAAAAAATACAAATTTTACAAATAAAAAACTAAAAATTATAAAATTAGTCTTACAATAGTCAAAAATAAATAAGTGTACTTTCTGTTTATATCAGATTTTAAAATTTCAAAAGAGAATTACTAAATTACTAAATTACTAACATGTTTCAATAATAAAAAAAAGGAAATAAAAATTTAATGATAAGACTGCCATCATTTTTCAATTATATCAATTTTAAGGCCACTATGAATATTTACTTTTATCATTTTAAAACTTTTTTTTTAATTCTGAATGCGTATATTTTAAATCCACCTATAAAATTGTTAAAAATTACGCCTTTTCTAAAACAAGATTTTAAGCTTTTCGTAGGGAGTTCGCTAAATTTTCAGTTTCATCGCTCAAAATTTCTTCGCAGATCGAAGAATTTATTATGTGGACAGCTGCGGAATGTAAGGTCAGTAGTTGAGAATCACTGTTCTAAACGTCTTAAGATCAAATTTAGTTTTTTAATCTAGAAAGAAAATGCTCTATGGGTAGTAGACTATCATATACACTTTGAAAGGCACTATCATATAAAGAGCTTTTAAAAAATATACCCTAAGATTTTGAAGAAACAAACATTTTAATACTTAAGTTTATATTTTTGGATAGAGCGTTTTGAAGTGGTAAACAAATCAAACTACTTTTTTTATTTCATATAAACTAATGGCAGATTGCAAGAAAACATTAATATGTAGTCTTCACATGTAACATGCATTAGAAGTTCAATCCTAAGGCTCCAAGGTTACTATAGCAGAAGTCAGCAAAATTTTTCAGTAGTTGTCGTTAGCAACTAGTCTTTATATGCAGAATAAAATATTGTTTTTGTGTAAATAAAACATACTTATTATTATACAAAACAGCTTTTTTATTTATATTTTTGTTTAAATATTTTTTTGATACACACCATAAGTTTTATGTTGAATAGTTTCATAAAAAATTAATATTACAAAAACCTTTAAGAGTTTTTTCAAGGAATCCCTTTCCACTATATAAATTTATACTAAAACAGCCACAAATTACTGTCTTTTTGCCCAAAGTTAGTTGATATTTAATAAGCACCAAATATATTTTGAAACTTATATATTTTTCTGTTAATTAGAAAACTTATGTTATCGCTTGCTTAATCTCAGTCTTATTATTTATTATGAATTTTAAGCATAAATATTTACGAAATGATGTAAACTTAAATATCACTAAGTTACAATTAATTATTTAAAGTAAATAGAAGTTTAAAGTAAAAAGTAAAAAGTAAAAAAAATGGTCGAACTGTCTATTCCTTAAGATATATAATCAATTTGATACTCTGTTTAATACAAATCAAAATAATAAATAGGCGTATAAAAACCTGTATTTTTCTTACCTAGTTTAAAATTTAACTTAAAGTTTAGATATAATAAGCTGACAAAAAAAAAGTGGTAAATAAATGAATAATGTGTCAAACTCCATACAATTTTGAGACCAGCTATCTAGTTTCTATTCATATTAAGAACAAAACGTATCAAATAGTTTATATTTCTTATATTTACATGATATTTTTTACTAAACTTGGTAACTATAAACAGTTTTAATGTTGAATTGATCTTTTATAATGATACATGTTAAGAACACATGGAAAAATTTTCAAAATTACATATTTTTTAAATGATAAGAAGTGAGGAATTACACACTCTGTAAAAATTTACTTAAAATTAACATTTATATGCTAATATATTGAAATATAAATATACTTATATCTCTTTTTAATAGTGTAAATCTACTTTTCCAAAATTATATTGATTTAAATTGAAAAAAAAAAGGTATTTAATTCATGTAGTATTTTTAGAAAGCTATAATATTTAATTTATTGAACTCAGTAATTTTCTTAATATTATCAATGGCAGAAAAAATTATTTTCCTTTGAAATAGTTATTCACTTTTTAAATCTAATAATCTCTATTTATTATTTTTTTTTTAATATTACACGTTCAAAGCTAATTTATATTGGATTAGTTTAAATCGCTGAAAAAGACTGTGAGCTTCTTTTTGTAATTTTTTAAGATCTTCGTTGTTTTTTGAAAATTCAAAAAAAAGTTTTAAACTTTATAAGTTTGTTTCCCTTAAAAAAGGTCATTAAAATTACTTGAACGATAATTTTATAAAAATTTAATTTTTTACTATTATGAATTATAGGTTTAATGTTTCATATTTAAAGCATCAAACATATTTATACTGAAATAGAAAACTGATAGTGCAGTGTATTATTCGTCATTTAGATATTACTAATGCGGTCAATTTAAATAATCATAAATAATTTGTTGCACTTTATTAGATGAGTACTTATTCCATATAAGAAAAAGAAACAGCTTTAAAATACTGTCTAAAACACATCAATAATTATCCCATAATTCTATAACTCTTATTAAAAAAGATGTTTTAATATTTAAAAAACGGATAAAAAAAAGTGTTGTGCACAATACTGACTATAAAGTCATCAATTTTGCTTAAAATTGCGTTTAAAGTGTTTTTACTTAGATTTTTGAAACGATTATTTCAAAAGACCATTTTTTAAATTTAATTTTTGATAACTTTCTCAAAAAGGTCCCGCTATATGGTCACTTATGTGATCATTCATACGATGCTTTTATGTCGATAAGTACAATACTAAGGAAATCAATAATAAAAAATAAATCAAAGAAGTTGGCAATTAGAATTTAGTAATGATCATATTCGAATTCATTAAAAATATTTTTCCGACGGTTTTTAATTGATCGAAATTTCAACCAATTTTTGACCACCTTACGATCGTTGTCACAGCCAAGTGGCTGTACGAAAACATAAGAGAAAATAATACATCATGATGTTAATGTTTCTGATATTTTTATATCAAAAATGTTTTTAAGTTGAATGTTGTTTAAAATTAGTACATTTTTGGTGTAAAAATATATAAAAACAAGTCTTTCAACATAAGCATGTCAATATAATTGCAATGATAGGATAGCTGAAGAGCAAAATAATGCGAAAAATTATAATTGAAAGTAAGGGAAGATACCATTTATCAAAAAAGTTATTTTGTTAATTTTTCTTAGAATCACTTTCTTTTACCGAACATTAAGCAATTATATTATTAGGATCGGAAATCATTGATGAGCCAGAAAGCTTGCGAAAGTCCTGCACTATCAGAAACCAGCTCGTCCATCAACGGTGCTCTCGATTTAACGCCGCGCAGCACAAATTCACATACGCCGCTTCTGAGTCCCGGAACTAGTCCGGGCCCAGTTTCGGGTTTGGGGTCTAATTCAGGGCCGAGTCCTGGTCCCAGATCCGGACTTAGTCCTGCGCCCGGATCCGGACCGAGCCCCTTTTTTCCTGGATTCGGACTACTGCCACCGGTGCATGTATCCACACCGTTAATTACGTCCGCTCTGTCATCGCTCAATCAATCAGTGTTCTCGTCCACAGCGTTTAACCCGTTGAGCCTGGCAGCTGTCGGCTCGACACCGAACAAAAGTAATTTGTCGATTAAAACGAATAGACTAATTTTATAATTATGCTAATGACTGATGTCTTTTTATATTTTTATTACGCAATCAGTTCGAGGTAATACGACGTGCAACATTTGTTACAAGACGTTTGCTTGCAATTCGGCACTTGAAATTCACTTCCGAAGTCATACAAAGGAACGACCTTTTAAGTGCATGGTTTGTGAACGTGGTTTTTCCACTAAGGTTCGATTTCGTTATTCGATTACCTCCGTAAAATTTTTTCCAACTACGACTTTTTTCCTTCCTATATAAAAGAATATGCATAAAACTGCAATCATATGTAAAAAAGACTTGAAATTTTTTATGGGGCATAAGTCGAATGTTTCCTCAACTGTTCGATGTACTCAAAAATTAATTTCAGGTTGAAGTTGAGGAATATATAAAATTCCATTCACAACAACGATCCTTGGATTGCTGGGAATCCTTTCCATTGTGGGTAAGATCAATTTAATTTAGTGCCCTTTTTCTAAAAAAATAAAACTATGCGTGCGCAAAATAACATTGTTTTCCTCACTCGGAAGCTTCATAACAAAATGCTTATTTTTTGTGACAAAGTTTTCGATTAATATATGGCATCCAAGTGATCCTAAATACAAAGAAGTCTTTTTTATTGACACACTAATTTGCAATTTATAAGAGAATCGCTTAATATTTAATTAATTTCGGCTTTAAAATTACTCACTTAGGGCAATATGAAGCAACATATGTTGACGCATAAACTACGCGAAATGCCGTCTAGTATGCAATTCGATAAGATGTCGAAGACATCGAATAATGAAAACAAGGAACCGGACCAAAGATCGATGCCGTTAAAAGCCATGGCGGAATCGGAGCGGAAACAAACGGTTCCGGTGCCGTCAACTTTACAGCCACCGTTACCACCACGGTCACTAGGTTTGCCGTTGCCGACCCTGATGACGCCACCTATAACATCAGCTGTCGTGGAGCCGACTTCGAAGCGAATATCGGACAGCGAGGCGCCATTTCCGAAAAGGCCGCCCAGTGAGTAAAAATGTACGACTTTAGCATTAAAGTCGTTTTTAATAATGGTTGGGCAAATAATTGTTAACTAACTTTTTCGCCTTGTGTGTTTGTATGTGTGTTTGCAGGCTTATCGGTCAGTTCGCGGTATTGTATGATTTGCAAAAGGGATTTTTCGTCAGGTTCGGCCTTGCAGATACACATGCG
The DNA here is from genome assembly GCA_000281935.1 of Mengenilla moldrzyki. Classification (NCBI taxonomy): domain Eukaryota; kingdom Metazoa; phylum Arthropoda; class Insecta; order Strepsiptera; family Mengenillidae; genus Mengenilla; species Mengenilla moldrzyki. Next base: position 1,516 of record AGDA01070494.1, on the reverse strand, counting down.
GACCCATACAGGCGATAAGCCCTTTCACTGTGACATTTGCCAAAAAGCTTTCACTACTAAGGGAAATCTAAAGGTAATTTTTTTTATTTATTTCTAATTTTTTTAATAATTATTATAGATTACAACAAAATACTATTCGAACTCTAATTCATTCTCCATGAAGTTAATTTAATGCTACTAAAAACTAAATGTATTAATTATTCATATTCATATTAATTATTAACAACAATTAGTAAACCAACAAACCATTTGAAGAAATTCAATATTGAATTTTTTCATATAGGATTTTATATGACTTCTTTATAAAAAAAAATATTTTTTTTGGTAATTTAATGGAAATGTTATAGAAAATCAATGTAATAATATTTATTTTTTAACACATGAATTTTGTATATAAATATATGTGGGAATATGTAATATCTTTTTTATATGTTCAAAAATAAGTAATTCAACACATAAACAAAATAACTATGCAATATATAATTTGTAATTGAAAATTGGTAAAAGTCTCTTTTCATTTCCATATTGAATCTTTATTGTTTCGGTATTAAATAATTTACTGGAAAAGTATTTATTTACTAAAAAAATATTAAAAAATGAAGCTGAAAAATGTATAAAATTAGTGTTCAATTTCTACTAAAAAACGCTTGAAGTATTGTCCATGGAGTTAATACAGAGTAAATATCGAAGAAAAACTCATATTAATGGGAAAGTCTAATCGGTGGAAGAAAGCAAAGTAAACGATTAATAGGTCTTGCTCTTTTTTTAATAATGTACATTCAGTACATAAATGTTTTACAGTTTGAGAAATTGCAGTCATACAAATTTTCAACGTTTTTTTAAAGAAATAGATGAATAGATCATAGAGATATTGTCACTCTCTTTTTAGTGGAAGGATATTTTCTAATCAAATTTTTATACTCTATTCATATAAACTCTACAGTGTTACCATACGAACAACATGACTCATCAGGTTTATACATAATTATAGACGTTTTCGAAAAGTATACTCTCAACAGAATACCTATTACGTCATAGCTACTCAAAATTACTTAAATTCTGTGTTTTGTGCAAGGCTGAGCAAGTTGATCAAAATACCTTACTAGCCCAACTCTTCGCGGAGTGAAATTTTCGAAAACGCCTTATAAACCCGTAGAACACAATCATGCTAAAATTGAGCTAAAAAGTGATTAAAGTTTGCCGAATGCTTTCTAATTTTATATTATTAACATAGGCATTTTGAGACCGATTTAGCAAAATTTTAACGAGTTGAAATTCAATTTATGAGAAAGGTTTGTAAATGATAAGCTGAATTTAAGATTAATTTTAGTCTTATAGAAAAATATCACGCGCTTATATATCCTTTTTAGGCAACTATTGGTTTCTTAGATGCTTTTTAGACGTGTTTTAGGTATTTTTAAGATGTATTTTTTTAAAAACCTTCAGATGTTATTTAGATTTTTTTTAGAAAAAAACGTATTCTTAGAAAGTCAAAGCTATGTTATAAACAATGAGT
>AGDA01070484.1:0-14480 GCA_000281935.1 Mengenilla moldrzyki | reverse complement strand
TTTACTAGAATATGTTTCAAGCTACAAATTTAGCTAAAGAATGAACTTTTTTAGTTGAAAAGAGTTCTATTTATTTTTTTATGAGCTTCTGTAGTAAATTATGTTCGATTATTAAAATATTTATTAACTTTAACGGTATATTAATTATAATTTGCGTTAATTTGATTAATAAATTTAATTTTTATTGAAATGTATTATATTTTTAGCTTATAAAACTGTGCAATTTGATGTAAATATTATAAAAGTAAATACTAATATTAAAAACAATTTATTCATTCTTTATGAATATTTTTAAAGTTTTTATCGGTATAATAATTATTAAATTAAAAAAAATGCTTTTTCCTTTTTAAATCTAAAAACGATCTGATGTTATTACTCTAAATATATCAATCGACGATGTTATAGTAAATTAAGACATTATAACCGAACCACTTAAGATAATTTGATAAACCAAAACATAAAAAACCAACATTATTTTTTTAAAAAACCTACACAGATAAAAATTTCTATTTTTTTTAAGTATAAAATTATTTAAATATAAAACAAGTTGAGTTATTTCATTATAAATCTAGATAATAAACTTATTCATTGTTTCATTGTTGGATAAAGTTGATTTTACTAAATCTTATAGTTACATATGCATACATATTCATAGTTTTTTTATACTAGTTCCAAATTTAAGTGGAAATTTCATCTATGTTATATGTTGTACAAAAAGTTGTCAAGTGTACTTTGAATATTGAGTTTGAACCATATTGACTTTTATTTTAAATAGTATATCATTTTTGCTTACTGAAATAATTTAATTTGAAGGAAAGCATAATCTTGAATTCTCATTGATAAGATGGAAAAGTATGACTTCTCAAAAAAATTTCCTTGTTTTGTACCAGGTATAAAATTCAGAGAAAACCGCAGGAAACTATCAATTAATCAAAACATGTCATTGTCATGTAGTAAATTTAGTCTGCTACCAAAGTGCCTTTAGTTATAGAAAAGTGTAAAAGCCAAAATTCTTTTATTTGCACTACAACTTTTCGACTCTTACGCCAATAATAATTATTATATTTATTCCTTAGATAGTGCAACTAATTAAGTTACTTATAAAATTTTACAATGAAAAGGGAGTAATATAATTTAGAAAACTTAAAAGAAAAATTCAGAAAAGACTAGATATTACTTTAGATTTCTTTTTATTACACATTTCTTTTTAAAATATCAATTAAGTTAAAAACAGTGTTAAAAAGTATATGTCAAAAATTTCGCTTTAAAAATTTTTATTACTTTCAATAAGTGAAAATTTTAAAACACTTTTCTGATTTAACTTATGAATCAGTTACCTTTGAAAATGAAAATTGAATTTTTTATTTTTCGTTAAATTAAAAACTGTAATACTTTCAAGATAAAATACATAGTACTAATATTGTAAAATGTAGTTACTAGAGATAGGGTTTCTAGCATTTGCTACTTTTTTGCTACAGTTGATTTATCAATTATCAACACTATTTGGTGCTATTTTTAATCAAATTTATACACTCACAAAAATAGGTACTTAAACTTGGTTGAAATTCAGACACTATATGTGGAAAAGAGTTTTAGAGGTGTAAGAAATTTTTACTTAAATGTATTAGAAACCATTTCCTAATTTGTTTACTAAATGTAATGAGAATTATTTTTATTTTACACAGAAAAAACTTTTAAAAATGGTACAATTTTTGTAAAAATATAGTATCAAAAAGTAAGAAACCGCTTCTTCCAAAACTATTTGAGCATTTCTAACAATTTGAAGGTTTTTTCAACTGGTTTCACATACTGTAAAAACTTCTACTAATTTTAAGTGATTATTTTTATGAGTGTAGATGAATGATAAGAAATAGATTTGAAAACCCCAATGAAAAACTAAAAATTTAGGCACTTTACTACAGAATAAATCAGCTTAGTGCACTTGATTTTTTTCTTAAAATTCAAAAGTGTGTAACTGATCAACAAATAGCTATATCGAAGAAAAAGGTTAAAAGTGACACTAACTCGAGTACCAAATATATACGTTTTTTAATAAAATCTTGTACAAAATTTACCAAAAGATTTTGTTAACCGAACACTTTTTAGGGTATGTTTTCCAAAATATCTATAATCTACAGTCCACCACTGGCATTTACACCAAATTTACATATATTGGAATTTTTGAATACGCATACTGTATCAAAATGAGTTACTAAATTTTATACAAGATCTTAAGTCAAACGTTGCTAAACTTTTTTAATCGTCAACCGCTATAAAGTTTTTCGAAATTTCCACCGACCCCCATAAAAGTAATTTTGTGTTAATTAATATAAAGCTTTATTAGACATTGCGTTTGTACAATTATTTTATGGTTTTAAACACTTATAGTACAGTGTATAGCAATAGTTTTATGAAAAATAAATTAATGTTAATGTTTACATATTTTAATACTCTTTAAATAATAACTAATTATAAATAAGAACTTCATTTTCTTCAACCTTTTGGCTCATATAAACCAAACTTTTTAAATAAGCCTCTGAAGGCCTATACAGACCATTTTGCCGACTTCTGCTTTTGATCATAAAAATTCTTTTTAACCACACGCACCTTAACCATGTTTTTAACCTTTTCTGAAAAAATTACAATTTAACTCTTAAGAAATGGAAGATTTTTTCGATTTCCAATGCTATTTTTGCTACTTTTTTCTATTTTTTTCAAAAATAAATGCTATTAAATCCCAATTCTAGTATAATTATATAGAGAAAAATCAATTACTTGTTCAAAATAAAAACGTTTAATTGTACAATAGCAAACCAAATTGCTATTAAATGAGTTATTTTTGCGTTAAAAGCAAATTATGTATGTTTCGTTAAGAGTAATAGTGCCAATGTAGACATTATAACTTATTGAAAACAAATATATTTTTGAACTATTTGAGATGTCCTCAAGTAATTTAGGTGCATGTGTTTAATAAAAATTGGAAATTATTATACTTCTCAGACGAAAAAAAGGTTTGTGATGGTAGTGTATAGGAGATTTTGAAATACTCGGAAACATTTTCGATTTCTATACCTCTTTGATTAAGAAGATGAGAAAATTTATGACAGTCCGTTCTTCTAAACGTTGCTCTTTTTACATAGATCGGCTCTTTCCCAAACCTATACGCTATTGAATTATAAAAATCTATCATTCTTAAAAAAATTTTCGTTCTTCTTCATTTTTCATCCGACCATAATTCATATAAAATAAATGTATGACAATAAAAATCTTATTCTAAAAGAGAAAACTGTTTTCGTTCATTACAAAAATAAATTCTGAAGCCGTTCAAGAAGTGGATTCAGAAAAAAACCAGATGAAAAAATTGATTTTATATTATCAAGGCCCCTTTTAATAATAAATATGTTTCTATATATATACACATATATGCTAGGACGAAGGAGACAAGTTAACATCGAATTTGCGTGTCTAAATTTTTCAAAAAATAAATTCTTAAATTCTGACCTGTTGCTTTGTCTCCTTTATTCGGCATAACTTTCAGTGAAAAGTGTAAGAAAGATGTTTGGAAATTGTTCCGTTTATCACCCTTAAATAATAGGATAACGATGCAAAGATCCGTTCTTCCCTTTTCAAGTTTCGTTCCCTAAGCAATTTAACTTCGAGAAACTCTGTTCGGTTCATTGAATTAGAATACCTCTGACACTATATGAGGTCTACTTTATGCCTTTAAAGTGAATTAAGATTCTTAAAAATGTGTATATTTTTTTCAATTACACTTTCCATCGTAAAACTTTTGTAATGATCGTAATTATTGGAAAATTTATTACTATTGCTTTGTGCGAATGAGAAAATATTAATTTCAGTTTTAAGGTCTAATATTAATTATGCAATTATTAACCTATGGTAATTTCTGCTAAACAATATTAATTATTTTTACACTTTGTTATCTAAAATTTCATTTCTTATCAATATTCATAGTAATGATAGTTTTTTTAACGATTTTTATTAAAAAATAATTTTGAAATTGAATTCTTTCTACTTATTGAATAAGATATTGTGATAAATATCTCTTAGCGATATAAATAAAAATATTTATATCAATTATAAAATTTCTTAAACTTACTCCTTTGAATCCTGTATAATTCAAGGAGATTTTTATAAAGTATTTCTTGAATAATTTGTCAACGTACGCAATTACAAAAAATAAAAATTAAATTTCACTCAGATTAATAAATTATTGTGAAAATTAACGAATTTTTTATTTACTTAATTTATTTGCATTCTTTAAAGTTTTGTTTTTTTGATTTATTAATTGGCTTTTGCAAGTAATTTTTTCTGGTTGAAAATAATTAATCAATTTTTTTTTAATTATTAATAAAATAATTATTAAAGATTGTACCTGCAGCTGACTAATTTTCTGTTAAGTTTATTCGGTTTCTCAGTGAAATTGGCAAAAAAGCAAGTTCGTGTTCGTAATGGCAAAACATGTATTTTCGTACACCATAAAATTCATGTATAGTAATTAATAAGTTTGTAAAAAAAGTACAGACTTTTTGATTACTATTATTTCGATATTTTTTAAACTTGAAACGAAATAAAAAACACGAAATTCCAGTCCCCTTTAGAATTTTTTAAAATCTATAAGTGTCTGCTAAAAATTTTCATACGCAAGTATTTAGTTTTGTTTGATTTCAGTTTAATATGCTAAATTTTAATTATTATATAGCATTAATGAAACCAAAAAATATCATTCAAGTGAAATTTTTTAGGTACACAAATAAAAATTTCTACTTATTTTTAAGTTAACATTTATTTGAAATTGAAACAAGTTAAGCTTTATTATTAAAAATTCATATAAATATACTTATTTTTTGTTATATAAGTATACAAATATTAACTTGAAGTATATTTTTACTAAATTTTAAGGTATTTTTGTATAAAAACAAAAGTTTTTATACTGTTCTAAATCTAAGTAGAAATTTTTGTCAGCGTATTTTGTATTTATTAGCCTAAACTAAAATTTTATTCATTTTTTACTACTAAAATTTTAAATTTCAATAAAAATTAAATAATATTTAAAATTGTCAAGATTTAAATTAACAATAATTTTAATTGCAGAATTTAAAAATTTAAGAATTTTTCAAAAAGTAAAAAACAGACATATGTAAGTTATAATAACTGTTATCACAAAATAAAATTTTATAAAAAGTGGTTATCGATAAGCTGTTACCAGAGATTAAAATGAAAAAAATATAGTAATTTTCAGTTAAAAGTTTTAAACTTTTTTTATCAAAGTCCAATGGAATAAAATATAAAAACTAAGCTCAAAACTATTTCATCTGTATATTTGACAAGTAGTTTTTTTTTAATATTGGGTGTATTCGAAAACTCAATTATTTTAGTAAAATATTTTTTAACAGTTGGTTGTCATGAAGTTTCATAAAAAAATTTAAAATTTAAAGAACTCTTGTCTAGAAACTTTTAATCAAAACTTTTGTCTCGATAAGGAAATAATTTAAACTATTTTTTTTACAAAAAGATGGATTTATTTGAGAATAAGAATAGTTTTAGTATTTATAAACAGTTTGATCAACATTTTAAAAAAATATATACGAAAATTATGGACCTAATATACATGGAATACTCATCGCAGTACAAACGTTGCGGCCAAGATGAAGTTTCTGACCGAGCGCGCATGTATAACAGTTTGTTTTCTCTTTTCCACTTATTTAACAAAATTTTAAGAGCACGCGCTTTTTGTCAGAACAACTTTTATCTTGGCGACAACGTTTGTACTGCGATGAGCAGTCCGTGTATATTAGACCCATGACGAAAATAGTTAACTACTTTTGAGTTTTCGAACTCACCCATTGGTTAAGCTTTTCTTGAAGTTATAGATGTGAAATTAGTATTTATTATAAAGCCATAGTGCTTGAATATTTTAAAGAAAACCAATCTTTTCTTGATTGCGTGTCGTTACAGAACAACTATACATATTTTCTTATTTCTTTCAGTCGCCATTTTGTACATTTTTAAATTTAAATGACAACGTTCTTTAAAGTACTTTACAATTAAGTTTTTAATTGATTATAATGATTTCTTACTTATCGAAAATTTGATATATTATTTTTTCGTATAATATTTTATAAATGTTAAAGTAATATTTTAAATACACTAAAAAAAGAGGTTAATTTGAGTACTTATATTTTAAACTTAACCATATAACACTTAAAAAGCCTTAAAGTTATATTTATTCCTAATTTTCACTCTTAGAGATGTACGTAATGTGAACGAGTAAGCATTGAAATTTCATGATTTAGTCATTTTAAAGAACTTGTTTAGTCTACTATAAAAGCGCAAAATTTTTAGAAAACTTATAAACTGAAATTTAAAATGGGAATGAAATAAGTCAATTGTTTTATAATTATTTACCAGAAGAATCTAAAAATTTTACATTCCCGGAGAATATTTGGTACCTAAAATGAGACTAAATTTGATCTTAAGTCTAAAAGATATCTTTTTTTACATTTTTAAGCATAAGAATTTCGAGACTAAAGTTTAATCATGTAAGCAAAATTGATTTTTTTCTAACTCTTTTTAACGTTTAGATATCAAGTAGATATATTTTAAATATCTTTTAGCTAAAAAGAAGTTGCATAAAAAGTCATTGCTATTCAGAGTCGAGTTTGAGATACACTTTAGACACTTAATATGAGTTTATGACTAAAAGACACGATGTAGATTAACTTTAGATATTTTATTAAAAAAAATGTTTTACTGGTCTATGTATCTTAACACAAAATGGCCGTTTACAAAAAGTTAATAATAGGCAATTTGAAAGTTATCGTTTCGTTTTGACCATTATTTCATTAACCTATTACGAAACATTTTGCAAAAATCATTCTTATGTTTAAGATGAAAAATTAAAAAAAGCCATATGAAGATATACAAAAGTGACATTAAGTCGGATTAAATATTATTAAAGAAAATCGATCGATGTATCGGAATTTTTGTCTTTTTCGGTTTTTTTTTATCGACGAGTAAATTGTCGAAGAATGCAGTGTATGTATATTTTTTACGCGGATGATTGCAAAGTATTTTAATGTGCACTGTCTGATAAAGCAGAAAGAAATTTAAATAAAATCAGCATCTGAATTTTTATTTTATTATGAAATTCGCTTAAAAATAATTTGCCAAAAGCGAAACGATTTTTTGCTGCAACAGATTGCTGTTGAAAAACTTTAAATTCGCTTTAATAAAAATCATTCATTTTGATAAAGTGAAAAATGTAAACGAGAAAAGTGCACTCGAGTTTATATACACGTACATATATGTGTGTGGATATGTGTGTTGCGCTTCATACGCGATGCATAAATTTAATTCTGGCAAAAGCAAGAAAAAAACTTGCAAGAAATTGCACACATAAAATATGTTAATAAAGACCAAAGCTTAACAATTATTTAAAGAAAATAAAAAAATTCAGAGTCATAAAATTTCAAAAGAAACAAACGGGGATCACATAAAAGAATTCTTACTTGAACTTCTTATTATCCGAATTTTTAAACTTATATTCTTCTTTAAGTTCGCTTTTTCAAATATTAACGCCAAAAAGACGCTAATCTGTGAATAATCTCTTATTAGATCTCATATTTCACTCGAATTTCAATATTTAAGTAATTCCTTATGTTAACAAAGGTTAGTCAAGTTAGAAATAAGGCAAATAGCTTAATGTTATTAATTCATAAATTTAAGCTTAAAATTAAATTATTTTAACATTACCTCTTACTTCAAAAGATTAAAAGTTATTTAATATTTCACACAAACGTTATGAGTACTGTAAGTTTATATACCTACAAGTTCATATAAATGCAACTTATCCCATTCTTTACCTCGAAATTTAAGCTTATTAAGTTTGTCAATCGTATATATCAAGTGTAGCTAAACTTTTGTTTCTTAAGAGCCATTTATTTTGTAAAATACTGCTTTTTGGTGACTATAAACACATTATAAACAGTTATCTGTTTAAAAAGAGATGTTTTTTACACATTTTCAAATATAAAATTTAAACGAACGTAAATTGCTTAATTTTAATTTTGCAGGCTAGTTTGAGTGACTTAACTACTCCTGGTATACATACTAAAAGTGTTAAACAGTCTAGAACTTTCATTACTTTAAAAATTAAGCTTTAATCAGTTAAGGGTTAAAAAAAGTTGAAATTTTTCTATGTACAAGTTAATATTAAAAGTATATTGCATTAAATTATTCTAATTCTATTATTTTTAAACCAATAAATACTAATCACCTTAAATTGAAGTTTCATGTATACTTGTCTCAAAATTATAGAAATATTTTGCTTAATTTTACTGAATAAAAGCAATGATATAAAACTTCCTACTCATGATTCAGAAAAGCGACATTGATTACTAATTTGCAAAAAATGTTCTTAGTTGAAGTTTTTAGATAGATGTAATCGTATGTTAAGTAAAAATCTTCAAAAAGGATTAAGATAAGAAAATAAGTATTTGTAAAATTATCTGAAGTAATTTTATATTTATATGCGAAAAATTAATTATATTGTGACCAAACGCAATTATATAACGCTTTACGAAGTTTTCAAAAATCAAAGATAACTTTTTACCGAAGAAAGAGATTATTTTTTTTAATAAATAAACTTATTAAGTGCACAGAACTGTAGATAAATTGTTATCTAACTGTACTTTTTATAAAATTCAAATTCCATTTTAATTTTTTTTTCAAATGAAATATAGACTTATTCAATTTTCCAATTAATCGCGTGACAAGCCTCCAACAATAAATTCTCTGAAATCAAAATAATCTAACCGGTGAACTAAATACATTTAGTTTAGTTTTTAATCTTGCAAACTTTATTCATCGTGATAAGTTTTTTAACAAAACAAAAGTTGTCCAAATTTTAAATTTCTTATAAAGTTGGTTTCAAACTATTGTCTTCAATGTATCAAATTTAGATCAAAGGTGTAGTAAAATTGACATATTTTTGAATATAAGCTTAATAAGTCTGTATTGAGAGATTCTAGTTATACTAATAATAACGTATTGTTATCGTTTGAAAATAAAATGAAATTTACAAAATATACTAAATTTTTGAGCTACTTTTACCATTTTTTATGTTTAAAAAATAATAATAGACTTTATATTGGAATCACCAATTTTAAGAAAAAATTTAGAAGAGACTATGTTTTAAGTTCCAACATTTTTGTAGATTCTTGTAACACTAATATTTTTAAACACAGATTAAAAAAGCCCCTTTAGCACATATTGGTAAACTTACACTATTTTAAAACTAAAAATAAGTTAAAATTTGACTAAATTTGTGTTGATGAGACAGACGATATCAGACTGTTTTAGTCAAATTTTAGCATATTTCTAAAATAATGCTGCAAAAGTGTTAAATGTATATATATTTTTTATTTTTAGCTTCAAAACAGTGAGAAAAATATTAAACTATTTTGAAGCTAAAAATGAACAAATATGTACATTTTAGTACTTTTTTATTTTCACTTACGTGAAAATGCTAAAATTTGACTAAAACTATATTACCTAATCTACCCTGTCATTATAAATTTAGTCAAATTTTACTTTATTTTTAGTTTTAAAATTTGTGATAAACGGTGAGACTCCAAACTATCTGAATTATACTACAATCTAAATAAAGAATAAAATTTACCAAATTTATGTCAAACACATACAAGAATACGAAAAGTATCGTAATTATATATGTGTTAAAATTTTGTTAAAGTTCAGCTGTGGTCAGATACAAAACTTCATGTTAAAAATATTGAATTAAAAATGCTGTACCAAGCACTTAAAAATGTGTAAATAATTTATAACTATAATGTGTTTATACACCTTTACGAAGCAACTAAAACATAATAAACGATTTTTTTCATCTATTTCGTTATAAATTCTACACACTTCACCTAATTTACTTTATTTTAAAAAAAATATCGATTTCAAATAAAAAAAAAACTAGTTTTTTTTAAAAAAAAAATTATATCTATAACGGCATGTGAAGTTTTAAAAAGTTAGGCAGTCATTTGGAAAAGTTACATATGTATTTTCATATCGAATTAATTGATTTTACAAAATGATTTTTTTTAAAATTAAATTTCGAAATGAAAATTAATGAAAAAAAAACGTATAATAAATGTATGTAACTAAAACCAGTAGCATAATAATTATAGAATTATAGAATAATAGAATAAGTGGTCTAAACCACAAAAGCATAATTTGCACCAATTATTTTTAAATTTTGTACAAAAACTAGAAGAAGACATTAAAATAACAGCAATACTAAGGTGTCATATTTATTAGATTTTGCTCCATATAGTTACCCACTTGTTATTTTAAAATAAACTAACCGTAATAGATCTGAAATAGTTTTCATAACAATGAATTGTTGCGAATTGTTAAAATATTTTTATGGTTGGAATAATAAGGGTGAACTTTATGACCATGCATAAATTATAGTTTTTGAAGAAATTTTCTTTTTTCGAAACGCTTTTCATTTAATAAGGTTTCGTTCTTCGTATACAAATGAAATGAAAAATTTTCAGTAAGTATAGACACTCTTAATTTGCATATTGAAATATTGTCAATGTAAAATTCAGTTTTTAAACTTAAACATTTAGATAAATTAGTAAAATTTAAAATATTTTGGTCTTGAAGGTATAAAAAGAATACAGTATTTTTGCAAATATAATCAAAAAGGAGGTTTGTTATTTTTTATATTTCAGTAGGTAGAAATTTAACTCATTTGAGTTAACTATTCAAAATTTTATACTGAAAAATTTACGTGAAAAAAATTAGAGCACTTAAACGCCAAACGAGTACAAAACTTATTAAACAATTAGTCTATATGATTCAATTAAATTTGATAATAAAATAGAGTACACATAATATAAACTTCTTACTATTTATACAAGCCAATAGTCACAAGAGTTACCTACATTTAGAGAAAAGTTTACTTATTTTTAGTAAGTGTTTAACAGTATTTACTAGAAAGAAGCAGTTTACTTATATTTATGAAATTTTGTATATATTTTAGTAAAAAATTTATAATGTTTTAAAGAACTCTAAACTGTAGCAAATACTATAAATATGCTTACTTTATAATACTTTAAAATAAGTAACTTTTTTGGATGTATAGCTTCGTATCTTTTATTTAAGATGAGTTTGTAACTAATTTTTAAATTGTAAGATTTTAATAAACTATTCAATTTTACCGAGACCCTTTATCAAAAATTAATGTTAATTTCTTCAATTATATTTAATGTTTTTCACATACCTTACATAATATTTTATAAATAAAATTAGTAAATGTTTATAATTTAATAAAAACACGTATTATACTTAATAGAAAACTGTAATGATTATTTCGTTATACTAATTCGAGGGTCATAATTAATAAGTGAAAAAACTTCATACCAAATTGTAACTTAAAATAAAAATTGTTGCTAAATTTTTTTAAAACACAATGTATGTAATAGTTACTTTGTAAAAAATTGTTTGATTTTAAAAACATAAGATTAGTATTTTTGATTAGAAGTCAATTTATCTACCTGTAGCTTTTCAACTCTTTTATGACTAACACTAAAAATTCATGTCTCATACTTAAGACTAATTTCTTCAGAATATATATACTACACTACGCAATATTTAATTCAGGAATTGGCGGGTTTGTAAGAAAAAAATTAAGGCGGACTTTAAAAATTGTTAATGAAATAATATACTTAAATATACAAAGAGTGAGTGAATGTTATAAAGTTTTGAAAAAATTACAAATGAATTTGTAACATTACCAAAAATGGTTTTTTGTTAAAATTAGCTATTATTTTTTATCGTTTAAATGTATTACCTATGTAAATGTTATAAATAAAAAAGCACTTTTGAAATTAAAGTAGCTTTTTTATTAGTGGGCAGCTTGAAAATAATTGCAATGAAATAATTTTTAAATGACACATATATGTCATTACAGCGAAAACAATAAAATACCTTTTACATTATTACGTCACTAAGTATTATTTATTTCATACAACCAAGATAAATATTTGACAATAATTTAGTGTAATTTTAGGCAATTATATGTAATATTGTGGAAAAGTCTCTTCTTTACTTTCGACGTTTTGACATTTTTGTTTTTTTAGTGTCAAATTTGTTTTCTACTACCGTTGCTAAAACTTTAATACTAGAACTAAAGTTTGGTTATTTACAAGCGAATTTAAGAACCCAAAAATCACCTTAAAATTTTCTCTTTATCATATAACAGTGTTTATTTAGCCTCCGTAACTATATAGTTTTGTTCTATACAAAACTGCTGTAAAACAGCAGAAATATGAAAGCAGTTTTTAGTTTTTAGTCTTTTTTGTGAGTAAGCAAACTAAAATTTTACATCTTATGAGTACACAGATAAAAATTTCTACTTAGATTTAAGACTAGTATAAACACTTTTGTCTTTATAAAAAAATATCATAAAATTTAGTAAAAATATACTTGAAACTAACATTTTTATACTTATATAACATAAAATTAGCGTTTTTAATAATATAATTCTACTTATCTCAATTTGAAGTAGATGTCAACTTAAAAAGTGAGTAGAAATTTTTCTTCATTTAAGTAGTGTTTTTAAACAAGCAAAAAACTTCAATGGATTAAACGTAAAAAAGAAAAAAGTTTCAGAAATTCATAATATATATAAAAGTCTAATTCTTTGTGTCGAAACGCTCAATTTACTATCAATTTGAACACTAAATTTGAACTTTTTATAATATAAGAGCTTAATTTATTCTTTATGTTGGAACGTCAATTTATTGTCAATTTGAACACTAAATTTGAACTTTCTACGTATTTCCAATTGAAAATTGGAATTTTCAAATGCACACAGGATGTTTTTAATCGATGTTTCTTGACCATTTGATACTTTACCTGGAAGTGGTTTAGTGGGTTGTGGCCGAAACTGGCGCAACGATCGCTTCTAGTTAAAAAGATTTGAATACTCTTATTCTAATTGTTCATTTATATGAGCTTATTCTGTGAAATTTTAAATAAAAAAAATCAAAATGGTGTTACATGTGTAATTTGAAGTTAATAATAAAGAAAACGTTAAAAAATTTGCATTAATTTCTTTCAGCCAAAAATGCAAAATTTCCTTCGATTAAAATGCAAAAAAATATTCATTATGATGGGAATATCGATTAATAATAAGCTTGCGACATTTATGGTTACGGTTGATCATTTTAATAATGCATTATACTTAAATTTTTCGATAAATGCTTTCAGCAAAGAAAAAAAATTGCGAATTTCGGCAAAGTAAACATTGATTGTGTGAAATTTATTGCTAATGTATTCGTTCCAATTAAACGAATTATTCATTGTGTAATTTTTTGCATATTATTTTCAGCATAAAACATCATTAAACGATTTCTTGCAATTATTCGCGATAACTGTTCGCAATTCCAAAAAAGCAGGCTACTCTGTACTGTTCTTAAATGAAACTTAAGCTTAGTTAAAGAACTAGGTTCACTTTTTTTTATTATTTTAGTTGTGCACACAGTGTTTTTATAAATTCTTAAAGAGAAAATTTATTTTAAAAGCCTTTTAAGGATGTCACCTTTACATTTCATTTAATTTAATTTTATAATCTTGACATAGAAATATTTCGTTCACCTTTAGAACATTTAGATAACAGCGATAAAACTTCAATGAAAATTTCAAGTGAAAAAGAAACGCATTTCGTTCTTCGTATTATAGAAAGTGAACATATTCCGTTATGAAAATGACTTTTTTCAATAATGTGCATAAGCAGCTATTCTAGAGTGTGCGCCATGTGGGGGTTTCTTAACACATTATGTAAATGTTTTTGTATACAACTTATTCATCATTAAAAAAATATGTACGTTAACACATTAAAAACTTGGAATTCCATTAATTTTTTCCCTTTGATAAAACTACAACGGATATAGTTAAATCCATTACGGTTTTTTACTATTGTTTATCTGAACTGCAAATAGACCTCTATAAATTTAATTAATTATTTAACACAAGTTTGGGGACAAGAATGATCAATCTACACTGATTGCATACAAACATGTGTAAGTGTCACACTATATTTTTATAATGGTTACAAAATAAACATACAATTCAACCTATTATTGAAAATTCATTTAATTATTCATGTAGGTTTTTAGGTTAGAAGATTTAGTGTTTTAAAGAAAATGATGCTACAAGTAACCAAATACTCCATCGTTTATTAATTTGATATCAAAAACTATAAGCAATTTATCAAATAACTTAGAGTTTTGTCAAATATGTGAATTTTAGTCAAATTTTTGTAGCAAATAAATATTAGGTGTATTAGACATTTAATTTTATATTATATTTGTATTATAAATACTAAATTAGCAATAAAATAAATTTTTCTTTTACTTATAATGCCAAATAAATAC
>AGDA01070464.1:0-12979 GCA_000281935.1 Mengenilla moldrzyki | reverse complement strand
TTTTTTTTATTAAATAAAGCACATTATTTTTTTTGAGTGTAATGTTATAAACAATATTAATTTTTAATATTTTTACCAATTATTCAGAGTTTAAAATTTTAGTGTATCTTTTTAAAACATTTTTGATTAATTTTTTAAAATTTTTAAATAACATGTAATTGTATTCAAATAAAACTGCAAAAATATGGGAAAATTATTTTAAAACTGATTAATTAAGAACGGTAAAATTGAATATTTGCTTGTAATCATCTTTTATATTTAATCTTTCAAAATTTTTGATTCGTTAGAAAAATTATCACTTTGTTTGTATACTCTCTTCGCCATGTTAAAATAACTAAATAAATTGCAATATCAAATTCATTTCAATCAAATTTTCTCAATCAAGAGAGGAAAATATGGCATGTTCGAGCTTTCGCCTTTTAAAATTAAGCATAACATGTTGGCCATCTTGTATATATATATGTGTATATTTGCATCATTAATTTTAATTTTAAAAAATTAATAATTTTGCATTTATTCTATTAGAAAAGTTTGTGTATGAAGAGACTCTTTCAATTTCAAAATATCTATTGATAAAAAATCAACGATAATGATCAGGATGAAGTTTATATAAAAAAAGAAGCTAAAAAAAGAAAATTAATTGACTTCTTCTGAAAGATGATAATATATCATTGAAAGAGCTTCAGAAATCTTTTCGAACAGAATCATATTCTTCAATCGATTGTTCATGGATAATGAGAAATAAATCATAGCGAAAATAATTAAAATTAAATCATTTTTTCATTTTTTCATTTTTTCATTTTTTTATGAAGAAACGCGAGATGGAAAAAATAGAAAAAATCATCGCTTATGGCATGTTTTTCTTTAAAGTTCTTTTTTAATTGAATCGAGCGTATTTCAGTTCAAAATAAATTATATGTAATTTATAAAATAGGAAGTTTTTTATATACATGTACATATATGTTTTATTATTATTATTTTATTTTCGTAACTAATTATTATTTATATTTTTTAGAAATAATTTCGATAATTTTTATCGGAACTTGTTAACTTCGGATATTTGCAAAACGAATCTAGAACTAATTAAACAATTAAATCGATCAGTACGTTTCTGGAAAATGGACGTTTTGTTTACGTTCCAAAAATTGAGGGTTTATAATTTCGAAAGTCGCGTGCTTATACTTCTATACGAATAATAAGCTTCTTTTTGAAGGGTAAAATAATTATAGATTTTCTGAACTTTAAAAATATTATAGAACTTTGCATGATTTCTTTTAAGTTTCTTTCAAACTACTGAGTTACTTGTTATTTCAATTTTGATCGTAATATTTTTTGCTGTTAGCTACTGCATTTTACTTTCAAAATTTTACACTTTCTGAATAATTCATAAGATTTCAACGTTTTCTTCTATTCATTATAAGTTCGAAATCGCAAAAACGATGCATTTTTCTATTGATTTTTACACATATTTTATGCATATATCATTAAATGTGCCAATTGTGCTATTAATCCCTACACATTTGCAATGGCATTCATGCAACCAATGTCCTTTATGTATACTCCATTCAAAACATTATATTTTTATTACCGTGTACTTTTTTGGTACCAAATTATGGCTATTATAAGATTATGTCACTGTTTAAACATTGAAATTAATATTTAGCCTTAAAAATCAAAAGTTATTAATTTTTTACTGTGCTATTAAATTTAATCAAACTTTAATAAAATTCATTAGGTTAGTTTTAATATTTTAGTAAAATATTTATTAAAAAAGCTTTTAATTTTAATTTAAGTATAAAATGAATTAATTTTAAATTAGATTAACAAAAAAGTAGAAATTTCTTACTGCTATACAAAGATTTTACAAATTTATTGATTACTTTAAAAAATAAATTATTAACTTTGAATAAAAAATAACCGAATCTTGTTGCTTAAAGACCATAGAACAATTTTTTTTTAAAAATATCAAAACTAATCTATATCATGTCTTTTAGTCATAAACTTATATTAAGTGTCTAAATTTATATTAAACTCGATTTTGAATAGCTGCGATATTTTTACGATTTCTTTTTAGCTAAAAGATATCTAGTTTTATCTAAAAGTTAAAAAGTTGTATAAAAATATATTTTTTCACATGACTAAATCATATCTAAATTAGTCACGAAATTTCTATGCTTGAATTATAAAAAAATATACTTTAGAATCAAATTTAGTCTTATTTTAGATAGAAAATGATCTCTGGGCAGCTTTTTAATATGCTAAACCTATTTATATATGTTGTTAGTTTTATATCATAAATATAGGAATTTTGGAAAACAATTTATAAAAA
This sequence comes from Mengenilla moldrzyki, assembly GCA_000281935.1. Taxonomy (NCBI): domain Eukaryota; kingdom Metazoa; phylum Arthropoda; class Insecta; order Strepsiptera; family Mengenillidae; genus Mengenilla; species Mengenilla moldrzyki. Next base: position 10,650 of record AGDA01070464.1, on the reverse strand, counting down.
TTTTAAATGTATATATATCATTGTTTTTTTGTATTAAATAGTAAAAAAAAGTAGCAAACAATTAGTAGAGACAAATAAAAAAGAATTTACGTAAGAGACTTAATAAAAGTAACTTAAATCTTCTTTTTCGAATTTATGAAATAATTCTTTTTTGTGATACTTGTATTACTTTTCTTGCAATCTTATATTAAGAAATAAAAGTATGGATATTTAAGTATTAATTTTTTGTTACTTCAGAACTATCTTCTAAAGTAAGCGTACTAATATACGTGTGAAAACTATACATAAAATTCTAAGGTTAAGAACGAAATCAAGGTACAAGATAAGATTAATTAATGATAACTCATCAATTAGGAATTTTTTAAGCAGATTATGTATATTCACGTTTGTAGAAAAAATTAGACTTCTAACATATAATTAAATTTCCGATCGATGAAATGATCGAAATTTCAAGAAGCTTCTTATATTTTTTTAGAAAAAGAAACTAAAAATAAGCTATTTAATTAAGTAATCTAAAAACTGTATAATTTACTACCTATGTAATATATTTAACGTCAATGTAATAAAGAAAAATTAATTAAAGCTAATTGTAAAAATCAGTCGACATTTTTGAAACTGAGTGTGAAAAATTGCACTCTTATTGGATTAATATAAGTGGCTTAAGTCTTATAACCGCCTTAAAATTATTCGCAAACAAGTAAACAAAAAACTTTCGAATCGAGTAGCTCAATTATCAATGTCGTGCCTTAAGTATGTGTACATAAAACGAAAATTTTACTACTAATAATGACAGGTGTAATAACGTTATAACCGTTACAGGTGTACGGTAGAGAAACGGTTTTAATGCCGAATTTCATTCTACAATTTACGACTGTCAACAACTTTAAATTGATTTTGAAACATCATAGTGTCTCAAGAAATCTTATGTAGGTGCATTAAAATGAAATTTATAAAACTGGACTTGGCATGGCCCCCTCTATTAATTATCTCCCTTTACTAAGACTTCGAATGGGACGCTCGTTTTATGCTTAGTACTGAAAAATACTCATTATGTGCATTAAACAGTGTTATTTTCTAGAATGTTATCTGTTTCTTAAAAAAAGTAAAAGAGAGTAAAGTGCATTGGAAAAAACCACGTGTCGGTTAAGAGTAGGGGTCTGGAGAGAGATACCTGTAAGATACGCGCTACCTGTATCTTGGACATCTGAAGAGACCAGGGTCAATGTTAACCGAGTGTCTATCGGAACAAGGCTATGTCTTTTTTAAGTTTTCTTTCAATCGCGAACTGTCTAAGAAACCGCGACTGTGAACCACAATGTGTTTTCTATAACCGATTAGAATCGTTCATAATCTAACTACTACCGTTCAATATCGAAAACTAATAAATTTGCAACTTTGATTCTTGCACACGCGATCTTATAAATCCGGCTTTTTAAAATAATTTTTTACTAATTCTCATAATAAACATGGAAACTTGTGTCCTGATACCACAAGAATTCAGTCTATATGTACGAAGACCAACGGTCAAAAACCGTACGCCATCGCCGGAACCAGAGGTTTCTGTTTGGTCAAACACCAAGCTGGAACAAGGCACAATTTGTTACCCGTTCCAGGGTACTATTCGACTCGACAAGTTGGACATCTATGGCCACTTAGATGACAATGACGTGAGTGTTTTTTAATTTCATCAAAAAAAATGTTACACAAATGAATCGTGAAAAAGCTTCTTTGATTAAGCTTCTTTTCCTCAAATAAAATAAAAAGCACCATGACTTGGATAAAATTTCGGCTATGAAAACTCTATTATCCGTTGTCAAAATTAATTAACGATTAATCTCTTTTAATAAGATTATTTTTTTAAAAGAGCTATTTTTTTTTTTAAAAAAGGATAGCTCCTAGGACCTCATAACGGTCTCTCCGGCATAATTAGATTTTAATCCTTTGATCGTATAAGTGATGTTGATCGTAAAACTTTACAAATTTGTTTCAGCGGCTTCAAGAAACTAATATATTTACATAGTTTAATATTTCTTGTGTTATTTGAAAATTCGTTTATAATGATACAAAAGAAACCAGTTTTATATATTCAGAATTTTGTTATTGATATTTATCGATATACTTTTTAATTTCGATGCATGCAATGATATCGATATATCTATAGATTGTTTAGTCAATGTTGGTAACTTAATATTATTTTTTAAAAAACATTTTTGACCTTCCAAAAACTTTGTACATTTACACACATAATATATATATATATGATATAAATTCGATGAAATTGGCGATAAAAAGTGTTTAAAAAACGCGTAATTAAACTGGATATTTTGCCATATGGCGAGTCGTGATCGAAATTTTTAATACTTTTTTTCGTCCGATAATTATAATTGGTAATTAAACGTGAAAAAATTAAAGTCGTTGACTTTTATGAAAAAAGAGCTTAAGTAAAGTTAAAGAATCTAATTAATTAACTTCTGTATGCGGTCGCGGTGCGGTTACCGTTTAATTTCCGATATTTAAACGTACAGAAGAAAATTATTATTTTTCTTTTTGAATCTTTTTATATATATAGTTTTGCGCTCTAAGTCAGAACAATATATCAACCTGATTTTTTAGGTATTCTAGATTAAAAAAGAAAAAATCACTTAAGGCGCTTAATTATTTTTTTTTTTTTCGTTTTATTGAAGAATGAACTTTGTAATTTTCGAAATAAACGATAAAAAATTCATTTTGTGGGTCATTACGTGGAATCCGTTCGATACATTTTTAAGAAATGATTTTTTTCAAAAAAAGGTAAAATGTCAATTTCGTTTATAACTGAACATTATGATTCTTCGGCTCTTGAGCTTTTGGCTAGATGTAGCCTTGGTTTATACCATTTATCAAAATCGAGATAGAAGCCACTTTTAAAAACCTCTAAATAAGCTATAGACAAATTTTCACAGTATAAGAGAATTAGAATTTCACACTGCACTGCACTTATATATAAACGGTGGTTTAAAGTATCTAGTATTTTAAATAAATTAATGTTATTTAAATATTGTTAATGAAAACAACCAACAAGTTATGAATTTACTAAACTTTTAGCTGCTCAACTATTTTAATCTATTAATTACATACTGTAGCCAAAAATATATCAATTTTAAAAATCGGTTTTTTATCACCTAAATTTCACGGTCTGAAGAAGCTTAATTTTTTATGCTCTTTAAGCTTATTTGTTCCTCTAATAAAATAGGATAGGTTCCTTTAGTTAAATATCATTATTTATAGAAAAATGAAATTGGCGACAAATGCATGCAATCAGCCAATTTATTTGTTTTTTCTTCGTTTTGTACGTTTACTAATTACAGATTTAGATTTATTAATTTTACGAAAAAAAAGTTTGTGGGCTTATTTGCAGAAATACAACTATTAACTCAGCGGTAATAATTCTTCATTTATTATAAACTGCATATGTATGCAAAATAGAATATGTTTCTTATATGTTTTTTTTGCAATTAAAACTTAACGTATTTCAAGTAACAATAAATTGGCAAAAAATACAATTTCAGCACAATTAAAGTGTAAAAAGTGAAACAAATTAATTAACTGAACGTAATTGTTTCCAACTTATTTTCCCTCTTAACGTTTGAAAAACCATAAAAAGCCATTGTTTTCTTTTTTTCTAATGAGATGTAATGAAATAATTAAGCTTGCAATTTTCTAAAAATTTTATAATAATATTGAAATCGATTAACTCACGTTTTTTTTTTATTAATTCATATATAATATATAGAAAAAAATATGAAAAGATATTTTTCAATAATCATAATGAAGGCTATATGTATGTACTAATCATTAAGGAATTGCTTGTTAATAAGTTTAATTATAAAAAATAGCAACCAATAATTTTGCACAACGTTTTTAAATAAAATTCAATTTAAATTTAAGAACCTTTCACTAATCAAATATGTCTTTTTGAATTTTCGTTGAACAACGGTCAACGTTGATATCTGCTTTTTAATAATGGAAAAGTTCAATTTATTTATAATTTTTCTCTAAAAAAATCAGTCAAAATCTCATTACGGTATAAAAAAATTTGATTACTTTTTTCCGAAAAGAGAAACTGTTAGTGACATTAAAATTTTTGATAAATAAAAATGGGATTTTTCAAAAAATAAAATTGTTTTTACGACTTACAGAAAAATGTACACGTAATTTAATCATTAAGAAATCAGATTGATTTCGTGGTCATAAGGTTGTCATATTAAATAACTTTTTTTCCATATAAAAAAATGAGTAGATTTTAAGGCGAAATTCAAATATTTTTCTCACACTATCAATTTATTGCTCTAATTAATAAAATTTTCACATAATTAATGTACAATCTTATAAGTAGATTTGAACAGGAGTTTAATGGTCAATTTTTGCCTTTCCTAATATGTTAGCCCGAATTTTTGCTAAAAAAAAAACCTGCGCAAAATTGCCAAATTTTAGTGTCCAAACTTTGGGCAAAAATAGTAATTTCCCCAGAAAATTAAGAATGGAACTTTCTCGAAAAGGAAAAGCAGTTTCCTTTGTTTTTTTTTTCTTGGTTCGGTCACTAAACTCTTTACGCGCATATATATGTTATAATTTAGTATAGGTAAAAACTCAAGATAAATTAGAGTAAGTTTTCATAATTACAAAGTTGGCTCTTTAGACTTTTTTAATAGACAAAAGTAACAAATTATTGTTATTATAGGTGAACAAATTTTCTCGGAAATTTCCGAAATTGGCGCTTTGGCTCCTTGATTGCCTTAAAGCAAACGTTTTGCCGATACTAAAAAATGACATACGTCACATGTTCGTTTTAAATTTCTTTCGTAATTATATAGTTTTTTTTTTTTTGAAAATCCCTACGTTGTATGCTTAATTTCAAAACTTTGTTAGATGTATTGCTCTAAGGTGTCCAGAGTTTAAGTTTCGGGAATGAACATTGAAATTGAAAATTGTTAGTATATTATTATCATTTGTTCGTATCGAGAATTGATGATTATTTACAGCTTGAAGTGAACGAAATTTCGTAACTTCACAATCCGAAATGAAATGTCTTGTTTAAATTTTCATTGCGGTAATTTTTTATCAGTAATTACTAGTTTTTAGATCCGTTCAAATAAACTTAACTTGTCCCCATATTTTCCATTCAGAAGTTAATTTATTTCCCCCGACTTCCATAAAATATTATAACGAAACAAAACGTTCTGTTTTATATATCAACTATACTTTATACTTTTTTTCATATAAATATATAAAAGCGGAAATTAACAAAAAAATTCTTACTATCAGTATGCTAATAAATCCAATTTCTTTTCTCAATTCAATTGAATTTTATTTTTATTTATTCTTCGAAATTACACTGACCGTTTTTCAAACTATTTATTAGCGAAAATTCAAACTTTGATTTATGAACATCGAATCTGTTTCCATTAAACTACGCAAAAGAATTTAATAAAAGGAAACTAATAATAGTAATAAAAAAGAAAAGCGAACATGTTGCTTCTTTAATTTTTAACATGTTCTTAAATAATTGATAACATTTTTTTGCATGCATGAATATGCATGGCGTGCATATGTGCGTGCATTTGTTGTGTGTGTGTTTTTTGTACGCGTTTTCTAAAAAAGGTATCTTGGCTTCGAACAAGCGAAAAATGTTTCGTATTTATTGTAAGTTAATAAATATTAATTTTTTGCCGGATTGCGGAAAATTAATTTGCGTACAGTTCATGAATCGTGCGAGCCGCGTGACTAAAAAAGCACAACTTGTTTCTAAACGTCTACAGTTGTAATGTACCTAACATCGTTGCGAAATCTTAACAATAAATTTTACTTTTTTTCTTTGAATTTCATCAAAGCTTATCATTATATTTACTAAAACTTCTAATTAGCAGCTGAAAGTATATTACTCAAATTTAAAACCATCTGAATGTTATACTATTAAAACTCGTATAGCACAAATTAGTAAGCTTACACTATTTTTAAACTAAAAATGTACTAAAATAAACCAAATTGCAACTAAATTTACATCGAAGAGATGTAGAGATAAAATTTTATACTTGCTTTAAGAAAAAATCTACTTAAATTTTGGACAAAGAGAACAATCTCATTAAAATGACGTAAAAAATATACAAATTTTTTAAAATATAAGTATATAAATATTAATTTTAAATATATTTTTACTAAATCTTATGATATTTTATACTAGTCCAAAATCCAAGTAGAAATTTTTATCCGTGTATATGATATGAGACAGTTTTAGTCAAATTCTAGTGTTTAAGGCTAAAAAGATTAAAAGTTATCTATTATTTTTAACTTTAAAATAGTTTGAAAAAAATTAAACTATTTTGAACCTAAAAGGTCACTAAAAAGCATCTATTCTTTTAATTTTTAACTTCAAAATTGTGAAAAAAAGATTAAGCTATTAAGCTAAAAATGAAAAAATAGATACATTTTAGCGTCTTTTTAGCCTTAAACGCTAAAATTTGACTAAAAAATTGTCTCAGGTTACCTATATCGTCAATATAAATTTAGTCAAATTTTAGCCTTTTTTAGTTTTAAAATACTGTAATTTTACAAATTTGTGCTATACGGGAATATAATGTGCATTCGTTTCACAATTTTCCGTAGGTAATTCTAGATTTAAAATAAACCTAAAGTTAATTTGTATATCGCGTCTTGAAAAAATCTTTCTTATATTCCAGATATAAACATTTAAAACTAATTTTAAGTACAACTTTACCATGCAGAGGAATATATTTTTTAAAATTAAGATATCAAATACATGAAACTTAGAAAAGTGTTAGCTAAAAAGAAACTGTAGAATAATTGTCACTATTTTGGATAATTATTGCATGTTTATAACTAAAAGACATGATTGCGATGAATTTTGGATATTTTTTTGAGAAAAGAATAGTTTACGCGGAATTCAGAGAAAAATAAAATTTTATTTTGATTCTACTGATTAATAAAAAATAACAATTGCTACACAATACGTTTTTTAATACAAATGTATACTCCTAATCAAAAACAATATTTACGTAATCAAATCAAAAAAATTTTAAAAAATTCTAACATTTTTCAACTAATTTTTCTATATTTAGTAAAATAGAAAAATTTGACACTAATTTAATACAGCTTTTTACAGAAAACTGATTTTTTATAATACTTTACTTTTAGCTAAAAGAAAAAGTCCCATTTTGCTTTAAAACTTTACTTAGTTTATACTTTAATATTTTTTAAAAAGTAGTTCCAACATTTTAAATAACAAATAAATTTTAATTTAATAAATTTTAAATATTATGAAAAATTATATTTTTAAATTAAGAAACAAAATTTTGCTCTGTATATTTTAATTTATATACAATTCAGTTTTATAAAACTTAAATTTGAATTTTAAAGTATTGATTTAACTTAATGTAAATTAAAGATATTTCTATTTTCATTTTTTTTTACTAATTTCTGAATTTTTTAATAGTGTTTATCAGCCATTACTTATATTCAACATAAGATGCTCTATATGAATATTTATATACATGTTTTAAAGAGTTTAAATTTATATTTGAAATTTAGCAGCAACAAAATATTTTGTTCCTATAAGAAACTTTATATTATTATAAATGATTGTAAAATTTGATTTCTATTTGTGTCCAAGCTTTAGATGACAGCAAACATGTTGCTTGTATTCGTAATTTCTTTTATATTTTATTTAGTATTTTAACTTACTTTCCATCTTGAAAAGTAATTCGAAACGTTTTACTCTAAAGACCTTAATGCTTGATTAATTTTTGTTATTATAAAACCTCAATAAAAAAAATTCAATAAATCAACTTAAAGAGTTTCAACTTCTCATTTGCTGCTTAGCCCATAAAAATAGTAATTATATAATAATGATGAGACTTAAACGCATAAATAAACGTTTTAGAAAACGTTAATTTAAGCACAAAGAAAAAGTAAAAGTTATCTGCAATTAAACAGTATATATGTATTATTATTATTGTTAACTCGGAATTAAAACGTAAAAGTAATTACTTTAATTTGATTTTCTTAAAAAAAACGGGAAATAATTTTTTTGAAAATTTTTCTTAAAAAAAGATTTCTTTTTATTGAGCTAATTTTCAGTAGAAATTCGATTTTATGTATATGTGTAGCTTTTATGAGTTATAATCACGTAATGAGTTTTTGCGGTTTTTTTTCCTATAAACTGAAACCAATTTCTAATACGATGAACTATTTCTTTTTTAAAAAGTTATTGTTGAATTTATTGAAAAAAGAGTTATGCTTCATTTGAACGGTCGATGATTTCTTTTTATGTAAAAAAATGGTCAAATAGTTATTTTATTCTCGTTACAATTTAATGATATAACTGTTTTTCTACTGCAAATTAGATTTCTAAAATTGTTTTCTCGCACGATTGCTTCAAATCTTCGGAGGAATTTTCGATTACTATTACCATTTATATATTTCGATAACAATTTTAATTCTATGCATTTTTTATTGTCATTTGAACGCAATTTATAAACCTTTGTGGTTATCGATTTTCTATCTTAATGTCATTTTCCAAAGTCTAAATAGGAAGGTAGAACTGTTGCACCTGATCTCATAAAAGGTGTATTACAAAATACGCTAAAAGATACAATGCACAATATAGTTGGAAACAGGTGCTATTATACAACAATAAATTTTAACTTACAACTATTCTTTAATGTAAATTTTTTTAACTCTTACCATATAACCAACCTTTAAACTTCTAATTGTTTTATTACGTTCTTGTTTTATAAAAAAATCGAACGGTTTAAGCATTAGAAGTTTATTTTAAGAACTAACAAGTTTTTTATACGTAAATAATGATATTTTGGTGGTTTTTTTCAAATCCGGAAACTTAAAGAATTCAAAAACCGGAAAAAACTTTTACATATACTCTTTACATAAATGATTTTGTGCAAAAAGTTATGACGAAGCGTGAGAAAAGCAAGTTATTTAAAAAAATGCAATGATAATTTTTTTATATAATTTCCTTTTGAAAGTGTATTGAAATTAATTAATCAAACGTATCGGTTGAAGAAAATTAAAAAATTATGTTGTTGTAACTGTTTAACAAACTGGCAAAAACGTTACTTATTATTATTAAAATCAATACTTTTTTACAAAATAAATAAAACTGTTTTAAAATTAATAATCATATACAGTAAAACAAATGAAAATTTTTAAAAATTAGTAATGTTTTTAATAATTTTTTTAGTAAGTAACAAAAAAAAGCTTATATGCAAATAAAACTTGAAAAAAAATCAAACATATTATCTCATAAAATGATTTTGTACTTAAAGAAAAAACTGGATATTCATTAAAACTGGATTTTTATCGTTTACTTATAAAAAAGCTACTTGAAGAAAAAAATGATGAGAATTTTTTTTCTCAAAAATCCTTTGATAAAAACGAAAAGTTTTGTTCGTCAAACAACATTACCAACACCCTGTACTGACTCAATTAAACATTTTATTTCTATCTTTAGATAAAAAAAAAACTTGAATGAATGGACGGACAATTGAATGAATGAGTGTAAAAAAGAAAAAAAACTGTTGTATATTTTTCCAGTCACGAGATCGTTCGTTCTTTGTTAATTGCCAAAAACATTAGTCAATAACAATAAGTACTTATTAAATATATATATTTACGGTTAAACTGAAGGTAAACTTCGCTAGAAAGGAGTAAAACCGATTCGCTTTTAAGCTACAAACTTAAAATGAAAACTTCACATATACCTTAATTAACAAATGAATTTTAAGTTCTTAATACTTATTTACAATCGAAATGGTTTAATTTTTTTTTCAAAATATTCATTCTACTTTGTTGTTAATTTATTTAAAAATAACCGAACTTTGTACTCTTTTTAAGTATTATAATGTTTATTAACATGTTATTGATTAGAAGCATACGATTTCACGATCTTATATACCTTACTATTAATTTTCTCTGCTTCCAAAAAAATAATTAACGATTCTTATTGAAAAAAATATTTTGATTTATTAAAAATAATGATCACTGTATGAGTCCATATCGTGAAGTTATCAGTTCAGTGAAAAGGAGCGGAAGATGATCAATTTTTTAAATACATGGGAATCGTATTTTAAAATTAAAATTGCGTTGGCGAGATTATGCAAAGTTGCTGAAATTTATTCTCTTACATTTATATTAAATTATTTATTTATTTTGCTTCGACAATTAGTTTAATGAAGCTGACGTTATTTTACTCAATACTTCTGTATACTGAATAATTCAAAAATAATCAAACTTTAACTAACTTATTTATCATTATGAAACTATTTTTCTTAAAGTTTTCAGTTATAATTTATTTAGTTTAAACAAAAATTACTAAAGAACTGTTTTAATATTTCAATATTGGATGATGAAAATTTATTAAATTTTAAAATATACTTTATTTCTAATAAAATATAACAAAATTTGCTTAAATTTTGACAAATTTACATATAAAATCGAATATTATTTTATAATAGTGATTAAATATTGCTCTTTTTTTCAAAATTAAACTTAAATTCTAAACCATATTTTAATATTTTTTTCTATTTTAAGAAATAATTGTCTGTCTCATATAGCAAAAACAGTGTATTAGACGATTTA